>JAVYIG010007898.1:0-95745 GCA_035222895.1 Strongylocentrotus droebachiensis
TTCGAGAGTTGCAATGTGGTTTAAGAATTGAAGATAGATAAAGATGAACCTGACTGAAGACTTACAATGGATATTCCTTGATGAAAATGGGTTGGAACTTTAGTTAAAATTGATAATTAAGATGAATTTTGTTTTTGATTGAAGTGTAAATTACACTGGAAGTGTACATTTTTTGGCTATAATTAATTGCGCTACAAAGAGATGCATGTGTTTGTACTTTGAATTGACAGAATTTGATTAATGTAATTTCAGATTGAAGATGGTGAGATTCATGCAACTATCAGCAAACAGAATGGAATGGTCCATTTCCATGACAACCCAGAAAAATATGACAACCCTGCAGTACTCAGACATGTCGAGCAACAGGTTAGTCGAGTTTCTCCACCTATTTTGGAAGCAACATTTGTCGCTGCAGGCGCGTACGCAGGGGGGGGGGGTGGGGGGGGGGTTACATTCCAAGTCAAAAGTGTAATGTTGCAAAATGTATTTTTATTCCTTCAAAACAAGAAAGTTCACAACTTTTTTTTAAAGTTATAACAAATCCTGTAATTTTGTAATCATAGTTTGTTGATTATTAATCTATATTTTTATGAGTATGAAGATACAATCTTATTCTTACAAATGTAACCAAGTTAGGAAATGATGTGATCATTTTGATGTTCATGTAAAGGCATTAAGACTTTAAACACCACTACACATATCCTTCATCAGATATGTTTTCACTTTGGTTGCTTTCTGTTCATCTCTTTATGGTCACCTATCTGATGCACATGTAATTTTGCACAAAACAATATGCATCAATTGATTGAAGGATTGCTTTGTGCCCTACAATTTATGGCTTTGCAAAATACCCATTTTAGGTCTTGATTACCCCCAAGGCAAACCTTTTGAACCCTATATAGCCCGGGCTATTTTGAAACTGCATAGCCCAGGGGGAGGGGGGGGGGGCTTAGACGGCCCCCCCCCCCATGATCTCGGCTGTGAAACGATCTATCGCAACAAAAATGTGCATGCATGTTAAGTGAAGTGTATAAATACAACGGTAATATAATTTTTTGGAAATTTGCATATTTATGGTAATTTATGTAAATGTAGTAATAACATTCACATTTTTATCCATAAATCATATATTCTTTATATTTAAACATTAATTTTCACTACATATATTATTTAGACCATTTGGGATAATAATACAGCCACAAAAAAATTGAGCCAGGTTATTCCTTATGTTTATCTATTGTTTTGATAATTTCTTATGTATTTTATTGTTTTATTTCATTTCCAACTATAATTCAACTATTTTGACCCCAAAATAAACACCTAAACTATAAACAAGACCAAATAATCTCTTTATTTGAAAAATGAGATTTCCTTATGTTTTGTACACAAATCACAAAAATGAGCGATTTTCGGGCTGACATGCAAAGACAAAAGGACACGTGACTTTGTAATGACAGGTCCGATTTTCGAAAAATTTCTTTCAAAAGATTAGAAAGACTCGAAAGAAAAAAGTCACAAAATTTCAGTGCAAGATTTTCTTGCGTTAAAAAATAATCGCGAAAATGTGGGGGGGGTAAAGCCCCCCCCCCCCCCCCGGCTAGATAAGGTTAACATGAGTATAGACTATAGACGGGTCTTGTATTGGAAACGGTTAAAGGATGTTGAAGCCTTTGGTACATGTATATCTATCCCATGATGAACACAAGGTGCACAGGCAGATCATTTGTGCATTTTCGTATTTCGTTGACAAGGATAAGGCTATTAAGAAATTCTAATAATAATAAGTGCTCAAGAAGAGTGTTGATTCAAGTACATTTTAAATGAACTTCATTTGTGATGAATCACAGAGCATAATTGTGAGACTTGTAAATTTCTGTGTCTAGCGGCTCTAAAAATCATGAATTTAAAAAAGATCAGTAAACGAAAAACAGCATATTTTCCTTTGTAACACTGTCCCAACATAAACTCACACCATTTCCCCTTTTCATCTGTAATTGTTGGGGTTTTTTTTTGGGGGGAGGGGGTCTGAAAACCTGAGCAATGAGTTAAAGTGGTTTTCCAAGTCCATGTTTTCATTTTGAATCACCAATTTTTCATAACAGATGCAGCATTGTATCAGTCTAGATGAGAAGCTCAAGAGCATGGACCAAGAGATAGCTGTTAATCCATTATGTTCAAAAGGTGAGACAGGAAAGAACCATTTCTTTCAATGGGAAGTCCAAGGACTTTGGTCTTCTTGTGCCATATCAGTTATCGAAAATCATAGAAACCTGTGCATGATTCACATCAAAAGGATCCTTATCCTTGATGTTTTTTCTGCTGATCCAAGCAATAGTAAAAGGGACACTAATGATATGATAAACAAAATACAGTGTACATGCCCCCCGTACAAGTTTGGGTATTTTTTAGTCCACACTCTGTTTAACTATTAAAAAAGAATCATATGACACTCGCAGGGAAATACAAAGGAAACTTTCAAAAATTAATGAAAGGATAAACTACAGGAAAGAAGGTATTTCCACTGGCCAAAGGCAGAGCACTCGTGATCCCAGTCGGGATACCCTAGTAGACCAAAAGACCATGAGACTGACAGCTCTGACGCAAGATATTGGTCTGGTGAGCTATTGGTCTCATAGGCTGTCAGTTTTGTGAATCTTTTGATAACTTTCAGAATTAGTCAGATGAGCCGGTCTGTATATGGGCTGTATGATAGTGGAATAAAGCCAATCCTTGAAAGGGTATGAGTAGTCATTAAGGGGGGGGGGATCCATGGATACTTTTCTGAAGGGGGTCGGGTTGGTGATGATGGTTGACAATTAAACGATAGTTGTCAGATCAGCTTGTCTTTTACTCCACTTGTATATCTTATAATTTTTCATGTACAGGCATTTCCACAAATCAGGGAAACAAACAAATCTTTCATAAACACTACATTTTAGAGGTTGACCATAAGGCTTAGCCTCCACACTAATGAGAGGGTCAATATTTTACATTCCTCAAAATTACCATGCTATAATGATCTCATTCATTTCTATTTCATTTAATGCCTAATGTCTTTCTTTCTTCCGCCCTCTACAGAGCATGGGAGTACGAGAAGACGACGAAGTGGGCGGAGTCTTTGGAGGGAAATAGGACACACTGTATAGCTGCATGTACATAATCATGGTGGATTTGTGAACTGCAAGGAAACAGGAAAAAAAAGAGAAAGACATCTATTTATATATATATATTCCTATATTTATATGTGTATTCCTGAAGAGAAAAAAACCCACATACACATGTAATGTAGTTTCTCACTGCAGTTACACAGAGCTATTTTGGGATCTTAGAGATTTGCCAATGGTTTGGCATGTTTATAAACACAGCTTCTTGAGTACCGTGACAAAACGTTGGCTAAGATATCATACAAAGATGTTTTTCTTCACAGTGTATAACATAAGTAAGTATTACAATGTGTAACCTGAATCCTTGCAATCTTGTCGACTGTTATCATTCAATTCTTCCCCCAAATCCTTCCTTCCTTTTTCCCCCTCTCCTCTCCATACATTTTGAAAGCAGTGGTAATATGGGTACATATACCTGACTTTTTTTTCCATACAGACCTGTACATGTAAATTTATTTCAATTCACTGTAAATTTTAAAACAACAAAATTACAGTATATAATATTAAGGTACAGTTCGATGAACATGTTTTTAGAGAGAAATTATGTAGATGTATGTGCGAATTGAAAAGGTCTATGTTAATTGCTCGTCCTACCATTTTGTTACTGAGTTAATTTTTTTTTTTTTTTTTTTTTGGGGGGGGGGATAAGGAATTTTTTTTATCAGCTGATCGTCAGAAATGAGCTCTAATGTTGATTTCTGAGAATAAAAATTCACAAAATGTATCTGAATTAAAAACTGATTTTTTTTTTTTTTGGGGGGGGGGATAAGGAATTTTTTTTATCAGCTGATCGTCAGAAATGAGCTCTAATGTTGATTTCTGAGAATAAAAATTCACAAAATGTATCTGAATTAAAACTGATGGCTCTTTAACGAATTATTGAATAAAATACTTACACATGTCCAGAAATTGTTATTATTTGTATATGTCACATACTGGACATGTATTGAATGTAACAAGAAAAAGCCTGAAAAAGGGAACATTCAAGCCGAGGCTACTGCCTGAATCAGGCGCGTGCGCAGTGGGGGGGGGGGGTTTGGGGTTAAACCCCCCCTTGAACTTGTTGTATGTGTATGTTTTGAAGGAAAACCCTCCACCCCCCCCCCCCTTTTTTTTTTTAGTATTTTTTTAATTTTTTTAATTCAGCGGCTGGCTGAGTCGTTGCGAAATTTTCGGCGTAATTTTCAAATGTTAACCCCCCTCCCCCTTGAAAAAATCCTGCGTACGCGCCTGGCCTGAATACACAGGACAGTTCAAGGTGAAAAGTGATTGAGATGAAATCCACAAGTCAGAAGGCATGAGCCAATTTGCTATTTCCGTCACTGACAATAAAATTGTGCACATCCTATTGTCATTTAATGTTCATGATTTGCCATTCAATTCCAGAACTTATTGGAACACATGTACATGTATTTTTAAAGCTCTTTTGAGTGTTATTAAAAGTGCATTGTGAATGATATGGTTAACGATGTTGTATGTTTGGACCCAAAATTGAAAAGGCATTAACTTATCTTTAAGTGAGTTAACACTCTTCTGGATCCAAACAGGCAATGTGCAGGACATATATTTTTCCATCAATTTATTTTGAATTTGAGCACCATAGTCAAGTTTCATGAAATTTGGTATTGATAACTAGCAAAAAGAGTTGATGAGTTGGTAAGCTATTGAAATGCATTTGATGTATTTGTAGGAAAATTCTGAAAAGTGTGGGGAAGAATAAAATATACTCATTCAATTCAAGAAGCAAAGTTGGTAATGACAATAAAGAGTTGGGCAAATATCGTTAAAAGTTGAAAAATCCAGGTCCTTTCAAGAGAGGGAGAAACTTATTATATTATACTTATTAAAGTCTCTAACCTATAGATGCCTGTTTGTAGGGAAATGTGAGTTTTATCTTCCTGTAGCCTCTGTGTTATGTCCTTTGATATATGTTAACCTTCAGTTTACAAGTATTTGAATTAGTCGCATCTTGTTTCCTGATTAGTAAGGCTACTTTATTCAACTGCAATTATAATGTACAGATGATGAATATGAAGAAGGGAAAGGATTCAAGGATAATAAATGTATGTCACTTTTGTGTGAACACATTTGTGTAAAGAAACTGGGTTATTGTTTTATTTAATATAGGGTTGTGTAATTTAAAATCTTTCATCATTCTTTTGGAGTAGATCATGATATGTTTTTATTTATTTAGAGAGAGAGAGAGAGAGAGAGAGAGAGAGACGAAGGGAAAGAGAATAGTGACTGAGAGAGAGGGAAAAGGAGATATCGATACATATAATTATATGTATAGAGAGAGAGAGAGGGGGGTATATCTGGTTTATGTGTCTGTTATCGTCATACCTTGATCGTAGCTAAGGGTATTCCTCTTTAGAAATAAATAACAAGTAAATACTTAATCATGTGGCGGATCCAGGTGGGATATGGTGGAAGTGGAGGCAGGGTGCAAATTGAAAATTGTGTGATAAGCTCCTTTTCTTAAAAAAATATGACATTTTTTTCAGTGGGCACAATTTCTGGGACATTTTTGTACTTCAGGTAAACCAGATTGGGTTTTTTGTGTGTGCCTATTTCTGGATTCGCAGCCGCCTATCCTTCGATCAAACCCATTGTGACTTTCAACCAATCAGAATAACGTGTTTGCCTTTGCATAAGAAAGGCCCCTGGATTCGAAAAAAGACCAATAGCCAATGAAGGACATGAAGTCCCGATCCAGCTGCTGTAATGGCGCGCCTGTAAAACCTGTAGACACCACAGATTTCTAACAAATTGCTCTGGAAAGTCCGAGAGATGCTCTTTCTTCTTCCACGTAGAAACACGGGCGCAATAGATGCATTTTCTTATGTTATCCCTTGTTTTGATAATTTCTTATGTATTTCATTGTTTTTTAACTTATGTATTTCATTGTTTTTTAACTTATGTATTTCATTGTTTTTTAACTTATGTATTTCATTGTTTTTGTTGTTTTATTTCATTTCTAACTACAATTCAACTATTTTGACTCCCAAAACAACCACCTAAACTTTAAACAAGACCCAATAAACCATGTTTGATCTGTTTTTAGGAAAAATGAATTTTCCATATGTTTTGTACACAAATCACGAAAATGAGCGATTTTCGAGCTGACATGCAAAGACAAAAGGTCACGGGACCTTGTAACCGTAGGTCCGATTCTCAAAACAATTATTTTAAAAGTTGCGCAAGACTCGAAAGAAAAAAGTCAGCGAGCGGCGGGGCGCCATCCATATGCGTTCCCGAACAATCTGAAAAATCGTGGAGGGGGGCATGATGCCCCCCCCCCGGCCTTATTAGGGTTAAGCTTGTTTTCGTTCGTATTCGTTTTGCAAGCAGTGCTTGTAACCCCTATCTAAGTCCCACCTCCAGCCCGATTCATTTCGTATGCGTAATCTCCAACATCTAGGTCACCTAAACCTTCGTTTTACGATATCACTTTAAGCACAATCTTAAATTTATTCACCGCGCCGCTCGAAGACAAGAAAGTAAAGTGACAATGTAATTGTCACACTAAAATATAATAATGAGTCGTGCAGGAACTTCCATCTTGAAAAGAATGACAAAAGGACGTCTGGATTCGCTGATTGTATGCTTTGGTGTGTTTGGAACTGCAAACATAACACATTTCCCGAATAAAGTATACACACCCACGTGATCCACCTATACATTCTCCTTTTTGTTTTTCCGTAATTTAATCCCTCTTAGGTTAAAATATAGCATACCATGGCTAAATCCATAAATGTAGTTCGATATTTACGAATTAGAGTTTTCACTAATTTCCTGAATTCCATAATGAAACAAATGTATATATCTGAAATCTTGTTAATAATAATAATAATAATATCGAATATTTAGGAGCGCTAAAAACAATAAGTACCATAGCGCTTACAAATACAAATATATGTAAAGAGGACAAGAAAGTACAGTACAGGAAGTATATCACATAGATCATTGGGGGAAAAGGTGAGTTTTGAGGGATCTTTTGAAGGTGGCAAGACAGGTAATTTCCCTTATGGAAAGAGGGATGCTGTTCCATGTTTTTGATGCAGCTACTGCAAAGCGTTTTTCAGCTGCTGCGAGTCTAGATTTGGGAATGTTAAGTTTACATGTGTCGGTTGCTGAACGAAGATTACGAGTTGGTGTATATATTTGGATGGTGGACCTGAATATCAGGTAAAGTGTCAATAAACAGAAGCCAAAATACTGTTCCCATATTTCACTGCAGTTATATGTCTGTCTGTCTGAGTTTTCTCGTGTATTATTATAGCGAGGAATGTTTTTATCAAAAAGGAACGAAATAATGCCCAAATTTGAACTTGCTGACACTCCAAATAGTTTTCCATTGCAATTTTACTCAAAAGAATCTAGTCGACAAACACGTTTTTGAGCTACAAAGCCCCAACGCTCCTCAGGTTACTATCAGTACAGTGATCATAACATGATTTTCTTTTTAATCTAAACCTACCAGCGTGAACATCATAACAAATGATTTCAATCAAGGTTAGTTTCCTTTCAGAATCTTCCTTTCAAATGTGTTTTTTCTTTTTTCTTTTACCCTTATAACAAGCCCACCCGTATGAAATAATGTATTCACCTACGATACTCATATTATGATACCAAGAGTATGCCAGTCCGTATATCATGGTTTGACCAATGGGATCGGACCAAGATTTGTGTGGTTTTTAGGCAAAGTCACTTTTTGTTTCTTCTTCTCTCTCTCTCTCTCTCTCTCTCTCTCTCTCTCTCACTCTCTCTCTATATATATCTCTCTCCCCTCTCTCTCGCTCTCTCCCCTCTCTCTCTCTTTCTCTCTCACCTTTGTTTAAAAAAGTACAGGTTTCATGAGTAAATCCATATCGTTTACATAATATAAACGAAGTGAAAGAACTAAAACCCAAAACACTTAAAACGCACATAATTACATAAGGCAATGTTTTCAATTTAAAGAATAAAAATCGTTAGGCTGCTAGCAAGGTTTCTTCTAGAATCGTCAAATTTCGGTTGATGATTCTGTCTTCAACTTAACGTACTATAGAGAGACCTCCTTCCTACATGATGTAATGATGACACAATTATTTCATGGCTATAGTAATTTTTAAGAAATTGACAGATTAAAATATGATAATGAGTCCTGCCGGAACTTCCATCTTAAAAAGAGTGTCAAAAGGATTAATGAGTTTTCTCGTATATCATTGTATGTGAGGAATGTTTGTATCAAAGCGGAACGAAGTAATACCCACATTTAGACGTGTTTATAAGTTCAAATAATTTTCCATTGCAATATTACTCTAAAGAATCTAGTTTTTGAGCTTCAAAATCCCCACGTAAATTCCCCAGGTCACTATCAGTGATCATAATATGATTTTCTTTTTAATTTAAACCTACCAGCGTGAACATCATAACAAATGATTCCAGTCAAGGTACCTTCCTTTCAGAATGTTCCTTTCAAATGTGTTTTTGTTTTGCCCCCTGTGCTCGAGAGCTCAACCACGAAACTATTCCCTTTTTCATTGACGCTCCGAAGCGAAGAAATGTCTACCATAGAAAAGTTGAAATTGCTTCAAATCTAAGTGATTATACCAATGAAAGAGAAATGAATGAATAGGAGACTTCAAATGACACAGAAGACAGACGACAATACATAATGGTTTCCACATCGATAAGCTGACATTGCAAAAAATTCTTTTAAAAAACGAAGGATGAAGGTATAATGGTGGATAATTTTGTTTTGTCCCGAATCAACCACTCTATCGAGTTATGTTTGGCACATATTGTTGTCGTTTAGAAAGCTTGAATATTTAAAGGGAAAAGAACTTAATTGAATCACTGGGGAACTGAATGGGAGCTTGGGGCTGCTGTATTCCCTCTCCCCCCCCCCCAATTTTGTTTCCATAACCAACAAAAAGAAAAAAAAGAAAAGGAAAAGAAAAAAAGCATAACAGAAGGGAATGAAGAAGTAAATACTGTAAAATAGGACAAGAGGAAGTAGAGTTATAGCATCATTTTTGTTTAACACTGTCACTTTCTTTCCTAATATTGGTTCCATCAAATAATTATTTATCGTCAAGCCATTAAGGTTCGTTTGTAGGCAATAATGTTTTGTAGTAGTTCTATCTTCTTACGAAATTTGAAGAATATATAGTCCATATAACGTCCATGTCCTTTAAAAAAGAGACTCCAGAAAATTCTTTTTCATTATTACATAAAGTCGGCTATCAAACCATATATATATATTTATATATGTGATTGAATTTCCTCAGTAACTCTTGCCAAGGCCTCTGTATACACTGATAGCCTATGTATCTGCAGAATGCAAGAAATACATTGTCTCATGTTTTCAAGTGTGCGTATATTTGATTGAGTATGTGTGTGTATTTTTCCCAATTTACACTGTTTCGTGGTATTCATTTTATTCCAATATGACACAAATCCGATAATGTAAAAGTTATATTACGGCATATTGAGTTTGTTGTGTTTTTTTAGGGGGGCACGGGCCCCTCCTTATAGGGAAAAACAATCTAATAAACGATTGTTGAATTTTAACGATAATCGTTCACCATTGCTGCTCTTTAATACTTCGACAAGCAGTAGCAAAATAAATACTTTATGACTCATGATAAATTCGTTTAACGGTTGATTCTACTCGGTTGATTCTATTGTTCGAACGTTCTCACAATTCCATAACAACGTTGTATTATTATTCGTATTTGTTCATCGTCTCTACAAATGCTAGGCTTCCTGAGAGAGTTTCAAGGGTTGTTAAGAAATGTCTGGCTTGCACCTGGTAGATATCGCTGGTTCTAAGATTATTTTTTCTGTCTTGTTTTCAATGACATGATTGAGCACATGATCTTGATATACAGAGTGAGTCAGAAAAAATGTCCCACTTTAAAAAAGTTATATTGTTTGAAGTATGAATATTTAATCTGAGTTTCATGATATTTCTTGATAGAGTTATCCTCCCAGTACATTTATGTACCATTTGAATCTCCGCATGCATGACTTAACATCAGACAATCTTTACAAGACTGCCAGATCTCACTTGCGCCAAGTTGCTGGGTGAGGAATAAAATAGTGTTTCGAACAGAGACAGCCAGACATACGAGAACACACACACACACCCACACACAAACACACACGCACACATACACGATTGACATGCACACACATCAACACTTCCGCGCACTCGCACACGCAGATAAATAAAATATATACGCAGCCAGGTAATTATTACGTAATTAACATTTCAGTAAAATCGCAAATTTCCCACTTAATATCAAAATGGAATTTAAATTCAATCATAATGCTTTAATGAAAGTTTTGTGCATTAACATCACAATGAATTGTTTCACCCAAAGGACTCGGTCAATCTGCATCTAAATGTGCTGTGTGAGTGCGCGTGTGTGGGTGTGGGTGTTTGTGTGTGTGTGACTTTGTTTTTGAAAAAAGCATATGCAATGCATCTTATCATTTGATACATTCAATTCATTCTCTCACTTTAATACTTTTGCACAAGTCTATTTTTGCACCCTCGCAAATAATGCCCCCTGTTCATCTAAGCGTGAACAGATTTTAGTCAGTTTATGTGCTAGAACAAAAGGAAAGGTTGTCCGGGGCTACATCACAGTGACATTACTAATTTAGCCAATTTAGAGTTCCCATACGTGTAGTGATTATAAATTTCAAAATTCAGAACTTTATTTTTTGTCTGCTTTCGTTCAAACTTTCACCAATATGTTTTAATGATTTCTCCGTCTTCTTTTGAACCTTTTTGCTATAATAAGGTTGGATTTTTATTTAAAATCGGGGAGAAATGGCACAGAGCATGAACATATTATACATTTACATGTACATAAACATACAAATTACAAACACAACATTAAAATCAACAACCAGGCTTTAAAAAATAATCAAAATATCCTTTATTCTCAAAAAGTGATCTGATGTGAAAAAGATCCTAGATGCTTATTTTGGTGAGATGATAAATTTAAAAGTCCGTGATTAGAAAACAAAATAGAAATTGATGAGAGGGTAAATGGTAGAATTTCTTTATTTCTTACAGGCACATATTAGAATATAAGAAAAGCCAAAATAATTCTATAGTTGGGAAATAGATATAGGCCTAATTCAAAACTTATGTCACATACTTTAAAAAAAATTTCGATTCTATTAAACATGAAGACTAATTAAATAATTGCTTAACGAAAGCAAAGAAAATGTAAAACCAATGCATGTCTGAAAACTTGATATCATTAATTTTGAATTAATATTTTTGAAAAACTACCAATATCATTTCAACTTCGAATACATTTGAATTTTAAAACATTGTCAAAACTGAAAACAGCTGTTACATTTCTCATACAAAAAAACACAAGTAAATAAAACTCTGTGGAACATTTTGTTTGTTTTTGGATAAAAGTGTCCTTTTTAAGCAATGTTAATCCACGATTACCAGATGCATATATAACATACCAACGAACAGTTTTATGTACGTATTTTTTTACTATACCATTCTCCAGCATGTAACTAGTGATCGTATTTATATAGTTCCTGATTACGCGGTTATGTATGTACCAATTTTACAAATTAGATCAACAAACATTACAGTCACTAAAAAGTACATCTATTTACACAAAAGAATACTCAAACAACCAGTGTAAAGAAATTACGTGTGTCAAATAATTGAAAGAAATAATTTTTGATAATTACTAACAATACTAAATAACACAAACAAACATTTTAACAGATAAGTCTGGTTGGTAACTGCATACATGTCTTTGACAAAACTCCCCAAATATTTACATTTATACAAAAAATGGTATATTAAAAGGTGATCGATCTACCATCCCTTTCAGGGATCGCTGGTAATGGCATTATGCTGTACAAAAATAGCACAATAAAACAAATTCTAAATAAAGTGTTCTAGGTAATTGCTTATAAATACATTAGGCACATTGTGAAAATGACGCTAAACCAATTAAAAACTGACCATTCAATATAATCATTTTCTACTTTGACAAAAAGTATACCAAAAACCAAAGTGGTATATAATCAATCTCACGGAAGTCATTAACTTTTCTTGCCGATAGTCATCAACCTCTTTCCAAAATCATGCCTTATATACTAGGAATTCCAGTAACTTGAATTTGGTATTATTGATAAAAGAATTCAACATTGAATTTTAGAAGAATGTATTTTAACTGCTTCCTTCACAAAATGAACACACTTTTTTTTTTATATATATACTGATTATACACAGATTTAGAAGACGGTTGGTCTCCTATAAAGATACACCTAATGTTCATTTTAAGTCATGCTGTTTCTTTTCGATCGAAACTTAAAAAAAAAATCGTTCCTGAAAGGTTGATTAAATAGTAATTAGTAAATACGTATATTTTCTAATCATAAAGTTGTAACTAAACGACCTAATGTTGCTTAAAATCACACATAGTTGAACTTTAAAAAAAAATGGACAATATTGCCTATTCTTTATAAATAAAGTTTATATCATTTCAGAACTTTATCATACCATATTGATCAGTAAACTTATGAATTTAATTGAATTTAATATATTTATTTTCACATTTCCATAACAAAAATAACGAAACAATATACATGATATACATATAATTATATATAGTGATTTGTCAACACAATAATCACATGATAAACATGGGGGAAAATCAGCAAGAACAGAAGCAGAATACAGAATAACATTAGAGTACAAACAATTTAATGTCAATGGGGGATCATAAAAAGTGACGAACTTATAACATAGCCCCATGTTTGTTTTGATATGATGTGTATACTTTATATTGGAAAAGAAGGCAATACAAAACAATTCAGTTGAGTTAAATGAATTACCGGAGATATCAAAGATTGTGTAAAAAGTAATTTTTAAGTTTGAATTTGAATATTTTCAGGGATTGAATTTTTTTAATATTTTAGGTACATTAATCCAGAATACAGGGTCATTATAAGATAGTGGTGTCCGAGATAAGGAGGCTTTTCAATGGATAAAACGATAATCAGGTTTTTCTTTTGATTGATCTTGGTGAAAATACGTAACTTAAAATATATAGAAAAAAGAACCATATTTTCACAATCATTTCATTAAAAGATGTAAAACAAATTATACAATGTTTATATTGATATTGAACGCTGGTGTGTACACGTGTATTGGGTACAGATTCATACAATTTATATACAAGGTGGACTTTGATTCTTACTTTTGAATTTACCCGTACATCTGAGGAATTTCACCTTTGATTTTCTTGATCTAAGTATTAATACAATCACAATAATGACTAAACCGGTTATGAGAATAGAACCAAAGCAAAAAACAACCACGTATTTCCGTGGCGATGAACCATCGTGCACCTTGATATTGATAGTTGTTGATGTTGTGGATATTGCCTTTGAGGGAATGAAAACAATCTCACTGGTCTCCATTAGCCTTGCTATCGCGATATCTCAAGAATCACAAGAGATAGCCTTTTTGTTTTCATTGTGATATGTCACGAATAATTCTATCCATTTCCTATACTGAACTTAGGCGGAGGCATAAGTGAGACGCATTCGCACTTGTCTTGTTTAAATTGTTATTGAACGCTGGAAGGAGCATTTGTTTACACCTGCATTGGGTGTAGGTTTAAGACATTCATATAGATTTCGATTCTGAGTTGGTAATGAATTCAAAGAATATCTGAGGAATTTCTCTTTTGATTTTCTTGATCTAAGTATTAATACAATCACAAGAATGGCTAAACCAGTTATGAGAATAGAGCCAAGGCAAAAAACAACCACGTATTTCCGTGGCAATGAACCATCGTTCAAATTGATCTTGATAGTTGTTGCTGTTGTGGATATTGCCTTTGAGGGAGTGAAAACAGTATCACTGGTGCCTATTAGATCCTTTGCTGATGTGGTTGGACCACATGGATCTATGATTGAACTCAGGTCTTTGTCATTTGCTAAGTTCCATTGAAAATCATTACAATCACATAAATCTGTAGTGTGTTCCCTGCTAGAAGTACAACAAAACACCGGGTGTTCTATATTTACATGTATGCTTTGCTTCAAATGTGTTTGGGTTTCAGTAGGTTCTGTAATTGGGGGCATTTTGATCCCTCCCTGAAAGCAATCAATTTGACCTGATAACGTCCCAACTGGAGCCATGCAATTCAGTGCTACCCAATTCCCAACCGTGTTCTCTCTACCCATTGTACAAGATGCCTTACCGGGCAGAAAATCAACATTCAATCCAATTCTTTTAAAGAAACTTTCAAAATACATACCATCCTCACTATAGGTAAAGAAAATGTATGTTCCTGCATCATTTCTTAATACAGGGTTGATTCTAACATGTAGCGAACAATGATCATGTTGACCTTTCTTCTTGAAAGTGAATCTGTGTACTTGTTCAGGTGGTAAAACGATAGATTCTGTATCTGCTAATGTGTAAAAAGGCATTCTGTTTCTATACTGTAGTGTAAATCGTGTACTATTACATGGATATGGAAAATGAAGTTGTGCACTAGCCCCTTCTATAACAGCCTTCATTTCATCTTCAGATTTGCACACGTTGCACATGGCAAATGCAATAAAAATAAAAATTGTAAAACTCATTTTGACGTCTCAAGACTAGGATAACATAAGATTTTGCACAGATTTTGGAAATTAAGAGTAATCTGCATCTGAAAGGAAGATCAATCAGTCTAAAGTCCTAAAAAGGTGTTCAGCATTTGGTGGCAAAGATTTAAATAACTGTCCGGTTATGCTTATCAAGATGCCGGAAATCAGTCAAGTCCAGCTAAAAGCATTGTCGCTGTTTCAGACATGTACACATCGATGCAACCTCCTTTTATTTGCAAGTTCCTTTCTCTTTTGAAGTCCACGTAGCTTTATGTTTAAGTAGTAAATCCACTTCTGTGTAAGGTGTCTTCCGTTTATGGTAAATGTAGATTCATGAGCTGACTCTCGCTGTATGTCCATCCACGTTTGTCACGGTAACGTCCAGTTGACTTCCCAACTTTGTTCCTTACTGAAGCATCCGCAGTGAGTTAAGATGGTGGAATGTGATGGGTTGCTCTGTTTCAAGTAACATCCTTACTTTGATTCTCTCTGCTGTGTCTGTCTGATTTTTGAGCTGCAATAAAGCCTGTTGGAATTTAATGATGAAACATGTGTTCGATGTTTAACATAAAATAATGATTATTTAAAGAGAAGGTTGAGTTCTGGGAAGAGGTGAAAAATAATTTGCGAGCATAACTCATTCTTATTATGAAAGTGTGGAAGAACATCAGATAAGACATGTTCCCTGAAAAGCATGGCTCTTCAAATGCCTTCATATTCTAAATATGCATGTAACATCGTAAAAATCGGGGGGCCGGCTTTTTACGCCACGTGTTCGTGTAGTCCCATATACATCTTTCTGTGTACAGTGTTTGTAACTTTACCAAGACTTGGCCAAATTTCTTATCATTTTGATGATTCCAGAACCTTGCAATACACACAAATTCTTATATGCTAGATGATCAACCTTTTCTGGTCGGTTCCACACCGTTTCTTTCACAATGCAATCGCATGACCAAAACTCAACTTCATCTTTAAAAAAGGAATCCCATCAAATTTTTATTATGCTTAATGCCATCAAAATATATATCTAAAAAAGTATTTCAAGCTATGATATCTTGATTAGGTTTTTGAACATCATTTCCTTTAAAATGTTAAGCATAATCTTAGTCGATTCAATCCCTTGCAAAAGCAATATGTTGAGAGATGTCTTTGTTAATTAGCTTGATTGCTCTTCACAATTGTATATCAGTATGAAGCAAATCTTATCATGGTTAAGCTTACACCTTAACCCTTAATGGCCCGGCTTGGGGAGGGGGTAGAAGCCATCCATGTGAAAGAAAATGTTGTGCCATGAACTTGCATGATCTTATAAGGGGGAAATGGCGCCTTTATGACGTCACGGTTGAATTATCACACTGAGGGGGAGAGGTTTTCTATCTCCGACCTAGGGGAATTAGTGGTGCCAAATTGATGGTGACTGGATGGTGCCTTATTGAAAAAATCTGACCACAAAAAAACTTACAGAAAGAAATGAATAAAGAAGAAAGATTCTGACGAAATCAATAGGTAATCTACACTTCTACATGATCTACTGCAGATGACCAAAACAAAATTCAAACATGGTGAGAATTTGAGCAGATGATCACCTAGGATGTATGATAAAGTCCATCTCCTCAACATCATGCTTAATGTGTGCCTCAGGGAGTGAAACAACTACAATATGGAGTTCAGCCCCAAAATTTAAAAACAATGGTGTTTAATAATGCACGACACCAAAAACCACACCAAGGTATCATAGGAAACCAAACATAATATAAATTATTTTTTCATATGATATCAATTTCATTGCCAGTACACATATAGTCTCTTTTCTTGAAATGTATAAAGTCAACCGGGTTTCCTTTTTTTTTTAATGTCCAGCATCAGACTAGAAATCTCTCGTTTTCTTAATAATGTACTTTGATATTTTATATAGACACACTATAAATTGTATTTAGATGTCACAATTTGTATGCAATATTTTAGCAATATGATTTGTAGGTGCAAAAGTCTAAATAAATGTATGTCAAACATTTTGAAACCATTCTGCTTTCATAAAAAGTAAAAAGCTGTGATAAGAATGAATATTAAAACAATTTACCTCTATCCTTCAAATGTTGGCACACAGCCATCCAAACAACCAATTCCGCCCGCCCAATCGTATGCAGGCATTGCACCGTCATAAGTACAAAGTTCACTGACTTCCCATTGAAACGCATGTTAAACTTAATACACCTATTTTACTGGATGTTTGATGCTTAGTACTGTTGGGGTTTTCTGCCGCTACAACACATACTAAGTGCACATTGTCAATTCGAAAGATTTTATCATAATATTCAATATTTAAGAGTTATTTTCTATTAAATTTGTATCGGTAATCGCAAAATTGTAGGGGGCGTCCAAAAGATAGGCCCTTTTATTGAAAAATAGTGTTCATACACTACACTGTTAGAAAAAAAAAAAGGTTGTTCAAAACAACCACAAGTTAACCGGTGAATCGCTCAACTGTTGTTTAAAAATTAAACAACTTAAGGTTGTTTACGTTTTGAACACTTAGTTGTTTAAAAATTAGAAAAACATTTAAACAACAGTTGTTTAGTAATAAAATTGCACAACTCGGTTGTTTAAAGCAAATTGCAATCGCGTATCGAGAAAATATGAACGACGCCCCCGGGACTTTTTAAACAACTCTGTTTAATTAAATCTTTTTGTTTTTTAATAGATAGTTGTTTAAGCCAATTGAGCACTGATTTTTCGATTTTGAACAACATTCTTTTAATGCTAAATATATTGCTCATTGCGGATATAGTATCGAAAATAATATCGCTAGTGATATTCGTTTGTCTCGCAATGTGGTCAATAAGGAATCTAAAAGATCACGACGTTTCGTATGCTACTGCGATACTTCGTCAGGTGATAAAAACTACTGTAAGCAAGGGTCTTTTATACTCTACGGGAGGACCGTGCGGAGCGGTCCATAATTCGATCGATAATTTGAACAATAACGCACAATGCCTATTGGTCGACGCACACGGTGATCGACCAATCACCAGGCCGCTGGATTCGGCCGCTGGTTCGGCTAATGCACAAGGCCTATTGACCGACGCATACGGTACTCAGCCAATCAACGGGCCGCTGGATCGGACCGTCTGCTGAATGGAATCGACCGGTGTTGGCTGGCAGGACGGCGAGTGTCATGGCGGCGTATCGTCCGCATCCAAAATTCGGGGATATAATTATTAGAATTGAGACGGATATTGATAGCTTCTTTCACCCTCCGTGTATACCAATGCCTTTCGAGCTGTAGTCCGGTTGAGGTGATGCTTGAGTCACGGCAACGCTTGAGTAATGTTAGTTGTTGTTGGAGTGTGGGTTCTTTAACGTTGTGACGCTTCAGCCTGGATGATACTTTGGTCGGCTCCCCGTAGAGCTGAAGGGTGCGTTTAAGCTTAAATTTTGAAGGCAGAATGAGTGATTTGTAACGCTCATCGTAAACGCTCATCGTAATCGCAGTTCCACGGTGTAGCCTACTGTTTATGCTTACGTCTCTGGCTTCTCCAGGCAATTCTCCCTGTGTGGCCTTAACTGGTCTTCCAGCTGGATTCGCAAACCTTCACTGTGCATGCTACGTAGACCCACTAGAGGTCAGTGCGTTGACCCCATATAAACGCGTTTACAAATTTGTAAACGCATCTTTTTGTGAGTTTACGATCGGCGATCGTGATCGCCGTTTTTCGGTGATTCTACAAAAGTGAGCATGGACGCAACCGTGATTTAAACTAAACGCGTAACAGATGCCTGATTCTGGCCAGAAAAAGTGAAGCATAAACACGCCCTTAGATGCTGCAAATATAAATCGGCTTGCATATTGATGTAGATATATGGGAGCCTTAGCTTACGGCTGCACCATGACAAGTATGTGAGAGCGGGAGGATTGGGGAATCCAAAAAAGGACCGCTGGTAATCGTTCTTGACCTTATAGTTCTAAAGAGAACAATAACGCTTGTAGGTGAGGCTGGGCGGTAGGAGGGTCACTACGTTTCGATGGGTTGATTATCCGTCGTTAGGAGTTGATAATAGGGACTTTTAGAATGAGTGAACGAGAACACGACGAACGCCGACTGATCATGCGTGTCAACGTACTTAACTGCCCATGTTGGCTACAATTAGAAATCTTTTAGATTGCACTCGACGATATGCATGCAGGAAGTAACACAATAAACATCACGGACAAAGAAAGAGGACATTCCTCATTCTACCCTCAACAAAAGAACATCCCTTCACTGCTAATATGTAAATATGTGTAAAACAGGTGCATGTGACACCTGTTCTACACATTTCAGCATGTAAAGGCGCTTTATAAATGTCAATATGTATGTATGTATTGCATGTACTAGATTTAGGAAAATCAAGGTTGACGCATTCTCGATCGCCGACTGAGACCACGTGACGCAGGCGCAGTGCCTTAAAATGACGTCACACGTTGCAGTCAAAGCTCTTGACGTGCATTTCTAAAAGTCCCTAATAGCTGGCGTCCGAGGGCTAAAGTCATCGAGTTGCGGAAGTGAGTGCCCTACGTGATTAAAGACTTAAGCTATTGTCCGGTTCGGGTAACGCTTGAGAAATGTTAGTTGGTTTTGGAGTTTGGCTTCTCTAACGTAGTAACGGTTCAGTTGCCTTGCTGACACTTGGGTCGGCTCTACGTAGAGCTGAGTTAGATGCTGCAAATATCAATCGGCTTTAATGGTGATTTAGATATACGGGAGCCCTGCGGTTGCACCATGACAGTTATGTGAGAGTGGGAGGGTTGGGGGTCCTTGAAAAAGACTGCTGGTAATCGTCCTTGAGCATACAGTTCTATTAAGGAGAACTATATTTGGAGCGCTTGATGGTGAGGATGGGTGATAGGAGGGGCTCGACGTTTCGGTTAGGTTGACTATACGTCGTCAGGAGTATAGAATAGCTGGCGTGAGTGGGCTTTTCAGAATACCATGTGGAATGCTGGCGCGTTTATTAAATCTAAATTCATGTCATTGCAACATCAAATCTGAGCAAAAAAAAAATGTTTTCTTATTCAGTATTAAACACATTACACGTAAAAACGAAAAGCATTTTGCATATCACAATTGCTCCTCCATATTGATCTCTATGGTTTCCACCAATAAAAAAAAATGTTTTAGTTTAGTTGATATAGCAGAAATATGTCTTCTTTCAAATTAATATCAATATGAGTATTCTCAGCAAAAGTTTAAGGAAAAGAAAATCATACCAACATGTAGGTACCTACATGTAAGTCAAGCATTTTGAATCCATTCTGCATTTATATAAGGAAAAATATTAAAACAATTTACTACCTCTATCCTTCAAATGTTGGCACACTGCCATCCAAACAATTCATTCCGTCCGCCCAATCGTATGCAGGCATCGCCCGTCATAAGTACAAAGATCACTGACTTCCCATCGAAACGCGTGTTAAACTTAATACACCTATTTTACTGGATGTTTGATGCTTAGTACTGTTGGGGTTTTCTGCCGCTACAACACATACTAAGTACACATTGTTAATTCGAAAGATTTTATCATAATATTCAATATTTAAGAGTTATTTTCTATTAAATTTGTATCGGTAATCGCAAAATTGTAGGGGTTGTCCAAAAGATAGGCCCTTTTATTGGAAATAGTGTTTTATACACTAGGCTAAAAGTTGCACCATGTGAGAGGGGGAGGGTTAGGGAGTCCTGAAAAGGACTGCTGGTAATCGTTCTTGACCTTATAGTTCTAAAGAGAACAATAGCACTTGTAGGTGAGGGTGGGTGGTAGGAGGGACACTACTTTTCGATGGGTTAACTATCTGTCGTTAGGAGTGGATAATAGCTGGCATCCGGGACTAAAGTCGGGTTGCGCAAGTGAGTGTTTTCATGATTAAGGAATTGAGCTGTAGTCCGGTTGCGGTGATGCTTGAGTCACGGCAACGCTTGAGTAATGTTAGTTGTTGTTGGAGTGTGGGTTCTATAACGTTGTGACGCTTCAGCCTGGATGATACTTGGGTCGGCTCCCCGTAGAGCTGAGTTAGATGCTGCAAATATAAATCGGCTTGCATATTGATGTAGATATACGGGAGCCTTAGCTTACGGCTGCACCATGACAAGTATGTGAGAGCGGGAGGATTGGGGAATCCAAAAAAGGACCGCTGGTAATCGTTCTTGACCTTATAGTTCTAAAGAGAACAATAACGCTTGTAGGTGAGGATGGGTGATAGGAGGGACACTACGTTTCGATGGGTTGATTATCCTCCTCCTCCTCCTCCCCTCCTCATCTGTCATACTGTTAGCTTTTCTAAAATCGGCTTTGCGTCATATATTGGAACCACCTGTTTACAATGTTTTCCCTGAAGTCGGAGTTTGTGAATTTTCTTTTATTACATTCATCCACCTCTCATGAAAGTCATGCATAACCCAATCAGTAAACCTATCTCAGAATTCTACTAAGCGATTAGATAACGTATAAATTCTAAACTTTTCAACAAGCATTGTATTCCCTTTAAAGGTAACGTGTTAAACACAATTATTGCATATATGCATTGCTTATATTTTAGCAAACGGTTGATAACACATAATTTATGACTGTCGAAATGAAAGGAAATTTAGTCACCTTAGAACAATATATGCCCATCGTAAGTAATACGAACGAAAAAACAGAAACATAGTGACGAGAGCTTAAATTTGAAACATCCTCAACCGCTACATACATAATAGCACAGGCTATCTTTAGCCGTTCTTTTACTCATACACTTTGGCATCCTAGTTGTGCGAATATATCAATGAGCTGCCAAGCAGCTACAATAACATTCTCACCTTGTGAAACAACCAATGGCACCAGAAAGCAGAAAATCACTAAAATCAATCTCATCTCAGCCATTTCGGTGTACTGTGCTGATGATATCTCCTACAAGAGTCCCCCGGTGGGAAATGCGAAAATGGCGTCACGCCTTACAATCTGTTAAATCCTCTTCTCAAATTTCGCAGGGTGTAAAGTAGTATCTCGTAATGATTTGCTCATGAAAGAGAAACAATAGCGGTACCTGAAGATTAAGTACAAAGTCATGTATTTGATGATTACTTTCTTGCCGCTTATGTCAAGAAAAGTGTTTCGAAACGAGATCAGCTGAATTGTGTAAGCAAGAGAGCTCTTCAGATCACTACCAGACAGTGCTTATGTGGATCTTTCTCATATGAACTTGACGACTGTATTAACCCCCAATCACTACACCCCTTTAGACAATCGCACCGATTTTTGCTTCCAGACCGGGCTCACTGCACAGAAACTTCTCGTTATACCAGTTAAGTACACACCCCTCTTTGTCACTCTTTTTTGCCCCCTCGCACCGCTTAGTACAGGCAGAAAGCGAGGTTGGGAGGTAAAAATAAAAGAACAAAAGAAGAGTGGAAGAGGGAAAAAAAGATAATAGCGCGACGTCACGAATGAAATATTTTGTCTTTGCTTAAATTGTATTATATATTGTTATGGTTTTTATGATAATAGCGCGACGTCACGAATGAAATATTTTTTCTTTGCTTAAATTGTATTATATATTGTTATGGTTTTTATTATTGTCACGTCTGGCCGGGCAGGGCAGAGAGATTTTTCCTTTCTACCTCCTCCGTATCAATAGACTTTAGAAGATTTCAATAGATGTATAGAAGGGTAGGGCTTTCATGCCCACGCAGTTCAAGTTATTATTCTCACTGCATATTTCTCACTGTTTTTCATAATCTGAAAACACAGCATTACACTGAGATGAGTAAAAATCTTTAAATGATTTTCGGTATGTTTGTGTTCTCTCTTACTCTCTGTCTTTCTCTTTTTTGTTTCTTTCTAACTCTTTTATTTGTAATCCTTTTCTCTATCTACTTTTCTTTCCCTGTTTTGCATACATCCCTTTCACTCACTCACTCACTCTCTCTTTCTCTCTCTCTCTCTCTTTCCCTCGGTTCATTTATCTATATAATATTTTCTGATTCATGTTTCTCTCAGATACCTGTTTATCTCAACCTTTCATACGACTAATCTCTTTTAATCTCTGTTTGACAATCTTAAACGTATAGCAATGTATTTTATTTACACTTCAATTTGTCAGCATATTCTTTGGTGTCAATACTCATCTCTCATTCACAAACCTCTGAAAACTTATTTTTCGTTAAATTGGGTGTGAGAGCATCGTGGTTCATCCCCTGTCAACCAGAAGGTTGAGGATTTTATACTTACGATGCGTACGCCCTTCAAAAAAGGCTTCCACAGTTGACTCTCTCCACCAATTTTCTTAAAATGCATTTCGTATTATAATCACAATTTGCAGTAGTATTAGTGGTGTTTATTAGTATTATTATTATTATTATTATCAGTGGTAGTAGTAGTAGTAGTAGTAGTAGTAGTAGTAGTAACAGTAGTAGTTTTATTACTAATATGTTGTAACGTAATAGTTCATAAGTTGTTGATTAATACAGTAGTTTAATTATTGGAAAAAATATATATTTGTTGCGATAAATGATGTCATTATTATCTAGGGACAACTCTACTCAAGCTGTCTCTTCCCCTCCAACCCCCCCCCCCCCCCGATCCCGCATTTGTCTCTCCCGTTGAATATTCCCTCTCGGCCCTTCTTTCCCAATAATCGTATAAAGTGTGTACACACATTGGCACCATTCATGTTTTTAGTACTTAAACTTCACACATAGAATATCGTCCAGCCCTCGTTTTAATAAATACCAAGTCAGTTCGATTCTATACCATGTGGGGGAATGGGTGGAAAACGCAGTATGTTAAATAAGGCCTCCTGCATGGTCATAAAACTGAAGGCTCTCATACCTCTTATTGGGTAAACACCCGAACGGTGTTTAATTCCCCATGAGAGCTACTACTGAGTGTCTTTAAGTTTTTCGACTTGCACTCATCAGAGTATTAGTTTTCAACAAATTAGAAGCAAATAATGTATCCTTTATTCTCAAAAGAGATTTATGTTACAGTTGTACATAATATCAGTCATGAGCCAGTCAGTATTGTTACATGTACTTGCTCAGCTATATAAATGACACACTGTTGCTAGTTGCGATTGTCCGGCATGTGGGTACACGTCCGGATGCTTTTTTTTTTAAATCTTTAGACGATGCATTCCAAAGTCCATAATAGAGGGGGGAATAACAGGGATGGATGACATGGGAAATATGATGGCTCTCTCTATTTCTACCAAGTACGTGTACAGCTAACTGTTCGGAAAAGCCAAAGCATTTTTTGTCATAGTTTTGAGTTGAATATCCTTTAGAATTAATGTAAATATTTGTTCAAACACTTTGAATTCTACAACATGAGGTCTTTAATAATTTCTTAATGAAAGCAAAGAAATGGTAACACCAATGCATGTCTGAAAACTAAATAAGCTACATAATCATTTCACAACAAAAGCCAAATATACATTTGAATTCTAAAACATTGTAAAAGCTGAAAATAAAATTTCTTTACAAAAAGGTGATTAAAAAAACCTCTCCAGGTAAGTTTGTTTGTTCCTGGGGTAAAAAGGTCTGTTTTTAGCTAATGGGCGCCTCGATTATCAGATTATCTAAACAAGGTGACATTAGATCATAAAATCACATCTTTCTGCACTTCACGACACATAACAACAGTAACAACAATATTTAATTAATATAAAACAAAACAATAAAATACCTGTGACACACATGGTCGTAGGATTAATCAGAATCACCCCTTCACAAGCGAGTATTCTGCCCATGCGCATAATTAACATGCATGAATACATATCAGGTTCGTAAAATACCTATCCTTTAAATAAAGATTGTTCTATCTGTAAAAAGTAAGAACTTTCTTCTCAACAATATTAACAATCGAAAGTGATAAGTTACATTACAAGGATCTGAAGGAAAAAAAAAATCAAGATTTTAGAAGAACCTTTCAAATACCACAATCATTTATATTACTAATAATACGCGACGATCAACAAAATGAACACATGAATACATGCAGATATACAAATATTCAACAAGCTACGGGCTAATCAAAACGTGATCAAGTGCCTCTTATACATTATGCAGCCGCACTGGGAATGCGAACGAATATAATACATGAATATTCACGCTGAACACCTCATTACTATGCAGGAATTTAGAAGCTCATTAAATATGTTAGTCAACAGCTAAACAAAACAGATGGATATAAAAAGCTGTATACATGAAATGCTAGAAATAACAGTACAATAAGACTACATACAAGTATTTTTTGTATCGTTAATATTTCAATTAAATTATTCCAGAACACAGGACAATTATTTTGAGATGCTGATTTTTCAAGATAAGGTGCATTTCTCATGTGCAAAACGATAATCAGATTTCTCTTTTGATTGATCTTGATGAAAAGACTCGACTTTATACAAAATTTAAAAAAAGATTTTATAAAAGAAAAACAAATATATTTTCACATTCATGTCATGGAAAGAGGTAAGAAAAAGTATTCCGACTTTATTTTTTTATTTTTTTTATTCCTGCGTTTTCAAAATAGTACATAACCATAGAGGGCGCTACCATGAAAAGGGTGTAGAAGCACTTTTATTGCTCTGCTAAATCTGTCAAAATCCACTACAATAAGCTACTTTTGAACTATCTGCTTACATCATAAGATAAAGTTATACTTTTTTTTGCTTTTATTGAACATCTATGTACTGAAAATATCAAATACCAGATCTAAATCCGTCACCATTACGGGCAAACACAGTGACACGTCCATTTCTAACACGTACGCTACGGACGAAGCGGTGTCAGAATTCAGAATCCAATTTGAAAATTTTTCTTCGATTGTACCTGACAAACTTCATTGTGTTACAACAACTTTACTATCAATTCGTGATGAAATGAAAAATATCAAATCTTCTCTTCATGAAGTTGAAGCATTATCGGCAGATTCAGCGGCTAGAATTAATACAGTTGAACGCGTGACCCTCCCTGTTATGTCAAAAACTCAGAAATAATGTGACCTATTAAAGTCAATTTACAATGCAATGTATATAGCAAAATAGAAGGAAAATTATATGTGAACCCTTAAACAAAACGGATAAAAGTATTGACATTCAGTATCAGAGGTTTTCAAAAACAGAAGAGTACATGGTTACAGAGAAGGTGGAATACTGAATAGGGAGAAAATTTAGTGCAAAAATACATTTTATTGTGAAATACTTGATGCATGTTAGTCTGTCTGTCTGTCTGTCTCTCTCTCTCTCTCTCTCTCTAGCAGTACAACACTGATTAAGATTAATTTGAACTGTAAAGATTAGTAATCGGTCAAACTTCATTGTGAAAACAAGAATATGTGATATGCACCTTTGAAATACATTTTATAGATTCGAGATTTAAGATTCAAAATTTATGAAAAACATATAGTCCGTGGGCCAGAGGGGGCTACCGTGCACCCCCCTATGATCCTACTTTTTGGGTGTCATTTTGTTCATTGGGATCCATTTTATCAGAAAAAAGATGTACCCAAGAAAAAAACTCATTTGGACAATGTTTTTTTGCCCCTTATTTGAAGATATGTAAAAATATCAGTTTTTCGTGTTTTGCAAACTTTCTTAGGGTTCGTGAATTATGTGCTTACATTTTAGCCTATTTCTCAGCAAATATAAGTCTAATCTCCACCAAATTAATAAACAATCTTTGTAAACTATACAACAATAGGCAGACAAAATTATTTTAATTTATTTCATTGTCTTCAATTACTAATGACCTCATAAATTTTGCATATATTTTGATATGCAAATTCCTGTCTCACAATCTGTCAAAATCACCTGAAAGTTGTATTTTGTCTGCTATTATCATAAAATAAGTTTTATAACCCTTTAATTTGGTGTAAAATTATTCATTGATATGTTATCTGATGTTTCCCGCAAAAAAAAGTCAGTCAACTCATGTAAACATTGTTTTTTTTTCTCCTTATTTTGTATGTAAACATATAAGTTTTTCGTGTATTGTAAACTTTCTTAGGGTTTGTGAATTATGTGCTTACATTTGACCCTGTTTCTCAGCAAATATAAGTCTAATCTCCACCAAATTAATATAAAACCTTTGTAAATCATACAACAAAAGGTAGACAAAATTATTTCAATTTATTTTATTGTCTTCAATTATTAATGACGTCATACATTTGCATATATTTTGATATGCAAATTTCTCTCTCAAAATCACCTAAAAGTTGTATTTTGTCAGCTAGTATCATGAAATAAGTTTTCTAACCCCTTAATTTGGTGTAAAATTATTCATTGATATGTTATCTGATGTTTCCCGCAAAAAAAATTCAGTCAACTCATGTAGACATTGTTTTTTCCCCCTTATTTGAAGATATGTAAAAATATCAGTTTTTCGTGTTTTGCACACTTTCTTAATAGGGTTTGTGAATTATGCCGATAATTATGTGCTTAATACATTTTACCGTTTCTCAGCAGATATATATACAATCTCCACCAAATTAATAAACGATCATTGTAAATCATACAACAATCTGCACATGATCACCGCCTTGCTCCTTTACCGTATTGGAAGTAAAGGATCACGCGTGAATCTGTTTCTTCTTGGGTTGAGTTGAGAGATGGAATCTCAGAACGCAGTTTCTCTCTCCCATTCTGAGAAGTGAGCAGTTGGGCTTCTCCTTCTTTGATGAATATCATCTTGTCCCCATACAGCCTCTTAGCCATGTCGTGCTTACTCCAGACATCCAGAAGAACTTGAATAAGTTGTTTCTTATTCCCATCATTCGTTAGGAACTGCTTCCAGTCAGATGGTCTTTTAGTCTTGCGTCCTTTAATCATCCTCTTCCCGCATGCACACCCACGTCGTGTCCGTTCACTTGACTTCACAGAGTTTGGCTTGTACATATCTGTGCTGAAGATGACATCGCATTTGGACATCACTACATTGTGAAGTTTGATGCAAATGACGTGGAAGTTTGCAGGCATCTCTTTTAGGTAGTAGAAAACAGCATTACCATCTTCCACTACCAAGGAATTGCCAGTGGGTGGAGGTTGCGAGTTCTCTACATCCTTCAGGAGATAGTGTAGGCCTTTAATTTATCTGTCTTAGCAAAGAAGTTGTTCCAATGTTCCAATTGAGTAGGGAACAGGGGTCAAAGAATATTTCATGATTTCCCGTAGATCAAGTTGGCTGCCAGAACTTTGTGCCTTTACCATCATCTGCATAGCAATGTCCCATTGTTGCTTGTACTCTATTACTTTTCGTTGGGATGTTTTAAGCTGTTGAATTTATTTTTTGTCTCTGCCATGGTTTTGAGCTTCAGTTTCTTGATGGGGTCAGAGAACGATGTATTTTTCTCTAATCGCTCTTTGATGAACATCTTTTTCTGGTCTTTTCTTGTGACATGGCGCATTATAAATGTTCACTATTATTATTATGACATCTTTCTCAACCTCAGCTGGAACGCGGGCACCGGAAGAGAAAACATACAATCCATTCTTGTCATCAACATCAACATGATTGAGGAAGCTCTTTACATCATCTATGGCCTTTTTTTTGTATACACATCCCTCACTTTTCCTTATCTGAGTTGGTTGTCGATCTCTGTGTTTGTTTTCACGGTGAGCATCAAACGTCATATCTGCATATGTTCGAGCCCACCTCTGATATGCACTGTGGTTCTCAATTATGCCAGAGAGACCAACACCACTACCACCCCCACCACGAGATTAACCATGCTTCATGATTCCCTCCTCAATTGTCTCATCGACAGCGCATCGGTTCCCTGGAATGAGCGACATGGCAACAATAATTATTGCACCTCTTTCGAGCAATGTCATTGCACCAGGATGTGAATCTTCAATGTTTGCCAAGAATACATCATGCAAGGTAGGTCAGATATCGGGAGTAATTGTGACCAGGTCAGGCATAAGGAACAGGCAGTGCAAGTACAATGGACAGTTTTTTTCATTCACAGACCTGATCAATGTAAGATCAATCCAAACGCAATCAACATACGACATCAAAAATTGTGCCGTCTTCCCAAGAGATCCTCTTCGAACATCAGCTTTGAAGCTCTCATATGACTCTATCAACACCTTCAGATCTGCATTAGCCACAACCTCAGCAAGCCTCTCCTTTTTTGGTGAACGAATTAGCTCTTGGAGGATATTTTCTGATTCCTCAGCTATACCAAAAAGTGCATCATATTTTCCAGTCATTGAGAGGAACTCATCAAAAAGGAGCCTCTCTAAGCACTCCACCATTGTCTTGTGACAATGCAGACACCGGTCACAGTTCTTTTCTGTTATGACGTCTTTCATAGACCCAGAAGACATAAGACCAGCTTCCAAGAGGATATCTTTAAGTCCAGGTCCTTCCATTTGGACTACATGCTTCCTCAGGCTGTGACTCCACAAGCGCCTTTAAAGGAACTGGCAAAGTCAAGCCAATCAAACTGTTGCAGCAACGCAACAAATTTGTCAAACCTCTGGCAGGAATTGGTAATTCGTGGACTGTACCAGAGGAGTTGCTATCAAACCTGGATTAAATGTACATTATAATCGTAATATGCAGGGGGGGGGGGGGGGTGTGCATACGAGTTGACTGATACTGATTTTTTTTTTGCGGGAAACATCAGATAACATATCAATGAAAAATGTTACACCGAATTAGGGGGCTAGAAAACTTATTTCATGATACTAGCTGACAAAATACAACATTTACGTGATTTTGACAGGTTTTGAAACGGAAATTTGCACATTAAAAAATATGCAAATTTATGATCTCATTAATAATTAAAGACAATAAAATATATAAAAATAATTTTTGTCTACCTATTGTTGTATGATTTACAAAGATTGTTTATTAATTTGGTGGATATTAGATTGATATCTGCTGAGAAACGGTAAAATGTATTAAGCACATAATTCCCGGCATAATTCACAAACCCTAAGAAAGTGTGCAAAACACGAAAAACTGATATTTTTACATATCTTCAAATAAGGGGGAAAAAACAATGTCTACATGAGTTGACTGAATTTTTTTTGCGGGAAACATCAGATAACATATCAATGAATAATTTTACACCAAATTAAGGGGTTAGAAAACTTATTTCATGATACTAGCTGACAAAATACAACTTTTAGGTGATTTTGAGAGATTTTGAGAGAGAAATTTGTATATCAAAATATATGCAAATGTATGACGTCATTAGTAATTGAAAACAATAAAATAAATTGAAATAATTTTGTCTGCCTTTTGTTGTATGATTTACGAAGGTTTAATATTAATTTGGTGGAGATTAAACTTATATTTGCTGAGAAACAGGGTAAAATGTAAGCACATAATTCAAAAACCCTAAGAAAGTGTACAATACACGAAAAACTGATATGTTTACATACAAAATAAGGAGAAAAAAACAATGTGTACATGAGTTGACTGAATTTTTTTTGCGGGAAACATCAGATAACATATCAATGAATAATTTTACACCAAATTAAAGGGTTATAAAACTTATTTTATGATAATAGCAGACAAAATACAACTTTCAGGTGATTTTGACAGATTTTGAGACAGAAATTTGCATATCAAAATATATGCAACATTTATGAGGTCATTAGTAATTGAAGACAATGAAATAAATTAAAATAATTTTGTCTGCCTATTGTTGTATAGGTTACAAAGATTGTTTATTAATTTGGTGGAGATTAGACTTATATTTGCTGAGAAATAGGCTAAAATGTAAGCACATAATTCACGAACCCTAAGAAAGTGCGCAAAACACGAAGAAATGATATTTTTACATATCTTCAAATAAGGGGCAAAAGAATATTGTCCAAATGAGTTTTTTTCTTGGGAACATCTTTTTTCTGATAAAATAGATCCCAATGAACAAAATGACACCCAAAAAGTAGGATCATAGGGGGGGGTGCACGGTAGCCCCCTCTGGCCCACGGACTAATATGTTTGCAGCTAGATGGCTTATTTGTCGTAATGTTATACAGATAATAAAAAATAAAAAATTTACAATATACAAAAGCAGTATTACAATGAACATATGAAGAATCAACAAATACAAATTTAAATGCAATTTTAGCACATTTTAACCGATTGTAATGTATTATTTTTGTAATTTCATTAAGTGAAATAGAAAATATGGTTTGTGCAAGTTACATACAATTCAACAAAATGATTAGTAGTGGATTCTGAGGAAAAAAACGTATCTCTTCATATATTTTTTTGTTTAAGCCACTGAGCCAGCTTTTCCAAGAGATTGCCAAATCTTACTCAACCAACAACCCATCCAATGTTAGCAGTGTCCAAGAAAACACTATGATCAGCTCAATAAAGTAAGAAACATCTTTCATTTCTCTTACAATATATGAGAATCATGTTTGTGTTGTCTTTTATTCAGGTAAACCTACACGAAATGCGGAATCTACATGTAGATCTTGAATATCAAGTATGTAGGCCTACCTGATGACATTCTAGATATTTTGCATTGTTGTTTATTTGTTGACACGCATCTTTTTTCTATGACAGCCGATACTTCTTATTATTAAAAGAGCCAATTGAAAAATGATAATGATTCTCTTTAAAGAATGAATAAAACACATGTTTCGAGATTGTAGATGTCTGCATTGTATTACAATATCTTGAAATACTCTTTGAGACTTATTTGAGCAGTGTTTTATCGATATATTTGTCCTTTTCCCCCATTTAAGGACCAGAACATGGGCTTCGGTAAGCAAGTGGTGTCGTCACTTTATCGAAAGATTATCCGGCGACTTACATAATTAAGCATGGATTTTGTAGATACCTGAGTTTTAGCATTTATAGGATTGATAGATTTGTATGGGAAGGATTTGTTAAAGACAACTTTAGTAAGTTACTATTTCTCCTATCTTCCTCTGCGTTCAGTTTTTGCATATAAACAACTCAAGCCATATAATCGGGAATTTGCTGTGTACAAATGTGGTTTTACTATTACAGTTAGAACAAGCTGATTTTCATTGCAGGCAGGCATTGTGAAATTAAAATTAACGTGTACTCCTTAGTTTCATATGGTATGAAACTAAGGAGTACACGTTATTTTTAATTTCACAATGTGTGCTATAATTCTCACAGGTCTTGTCAAGACCTGTGAGAATTATAGCACACTAAGAGGGCGATATACTAGTGAAATAGATGTGGAGATTGAACTGTACAGTAGAGGGTGTGCATTGTCAGTATTGGTCTTTCTCTTCAGACCTTTCTAATGTTATCTCTTTCTAAAGTTCATCTACATGCACCGCAAGAGGCTGAGCAGTATGTCAGAAATATGGTAAAAAAGCTAAGTTTTAGTGGGGGGGGGGATAAAAGAGCATACAGAGTGGTGAATTGAATTGGGGCCTATTACAACTCTATTTAATATCAATCAATAAAACTCTTAAAGTTTTGTCATTTAATTTTGCTTCTCATTTTGATTTTGATGACTGCAGATGTTCTGTACGTTATTTTGGGGAGAGAGGTTTCCTTATACGTAGTACCTAAGACCTATAATTGTGTTGGTTAATCCCACAGACTGTCCTCATATTATTGTCAACATGACTGTACATAGGTGTCAGTATGTATGTTTGTATTTATGATAGCATTATCAATATGTTAATGAATAGATTAATTCAGTTGACTACTTTTTTTATATGAAACATTTTTGGTTTAGATATCAAATTATTTCAATCTTGTGAATATCTTTCAACAAAAATACGTGTTTTGGGGGTGAAAACTGAATTTATCAAGGTGTATAGGTATGTTTGTTAACATGATTGTATTACCAAAGCTGTTGATCTATACTAATATCGCCTTTATTTGAACCAAGATCAATTGATTTCATTAACAAATTAAGCAGAAGGCCAAAGTCAAATATCATGTTAGTCGCCATCAACAAACAAACTAAGCAAACTTTGTTTATTTCAAAGATTCTATTATGATACTCAATATTTCGGAGGCGGGTTTTTTCTTCAATTTGTAGCGAACGCCCAATCGGAAGGGGCGTCACAAAAATCACCCTTTTGACGAAAAATAGTTCTTTGTAAATATTATTACAAGGAAATCTCTAACCATCATGAGTATAAAGTCACATGAAAAAAAATTGATTAATCTAAATTTTGATATCAATTTTAATTGACTTGAAATTACCTAATATCGTATTTTTAAGGAAAAATGATTTGTTGTAATTGTTTTTGTTAACTAAAATTTTCAAAATAAAAAAGACCAATTTTTTCGAACTTTCCAGGAGTTGCCCATGTACAAGGACAATATCTTGTGGAAAGGAGAGGATTTTTTTTTTCAGAAAAAAGGCAACCCAAAGTTATTGATTACCACAACACGACATTGCCTATATGTTTATTTTTGTGTTAGTTTTGAGGACGTTTAAGGTGTGTTATTGCTTTTAAGTAAAGCCTCAAATCATCATGGTGTGAGTGTCATATGATGGATAAATAAATTACCTTCCAGTTGATATCAATTTCATTCAGTTATTTGGAGTGTAAAATTTAAATTTTTAGCCGAAAAGTGGACGATAGCGATTAGACATTTAGTAATGCAGACATGTCAAAGGGTTAGGAGTGCTGAGTGCAAATGATACGTACTTAAATATTATGTAATGTTACAAAAAATGTGGGCGAACAGTTGCCTCCCCCCTCCCCCCCCCCCCCCCCTCACAATATCAACCATTCTTTGACACATCCCTCCATCTGATTGCTAGGTAAAATCTCGTTATGGTAAAGACAAATATTTTAAAATAATTATATAAAAATATCTACACAAATCTTGCTTCTGATCTAGCTGGTATTATGAAGACATCCCACGAGACCGACACTGTCGGTCTCTTTTACCCTCAGAAAAATTGTCAGAATTCCCATAGAACTGTCACACCGGTCTTGTGTTTCCTCAAGTATTTTTTTCAGAAGAACATCAGAATAACGGAGCATTTATATTTTTTGTGGATAAGAGAGTTTGTGAAATAGGGGGAATGAAACAAGACGTCGGAGAAGAATAGATGAGTTCAGGTTGAACCAACAATTGAAGAAAACTTGTACAAACATGATAAAAAACATTTTCTTAAATATAGGAACATACACCTGCTCCAAAAACAAAAACAAAAACAAATGTTAAAGATATTTTCGTGTGCAACTATTGTACATTCAGCCCCTCTTGTTTTGCCTTTGGCCATTCGCTTATTATGATATATTTGAAAAAAATGACAGAGAGATTAGGTTATTGTCAGAGATTTCGCAGGAGATTGAGAGTTTGTGTTTCACTCGTAGGGAGATGAGAACAAGGAGTAAGCAAAGGAGAGAGTAAAAGATTGGTGCTTAATAAAGTAAAAAGAGAAGCACTAAAAGAAAAACGTGACCTGCAAGGTTTAGATCTTAGATTTAGAATGTTCAATTATAATCCAACATTTTATTTATTTATTTATTTATTTATGCATGTTCACAATTTCACAATTCATTGAAGTTAACATCACATGAAAAATTAATATAATATAACAAATCATTTTCAATTTTACATGGATCATGGATGAATAGGTGTAGAAAAAGAATATAACATTGTTTTATCAAAGACAAGTTGCAACTTATATACAGTTTGAAGAATGAACACACAAAGATGATGAAACATAAGCAAATAGAGCTTGAATCGTTAAAACACCTTTCAAATATATAATATGTGACAAATAAAATTCCTAAATTCCTAACATTAAATTTTAGTTGCAGTTACGATCGTATTAATAGATGAGGAGAATTGGAAACAGATTCGGGGGATTTTGTTGGTGAGAGAGTTTGTGAAATAGAGGAAAGGAAAGAAAGAGTCGAAGAAAAGAGGATGAGATATAGAAAGAACAATAAAGAGACATTTCTTCATTTGTGTAAACGATGAATAGTTCAGGTTAAACTAACAGTAGAAGAAAACTTGTAAAAACATTAACAAATAACACTTCCTTAATATATATAGGAACATACAGCTGCTCCAAAAACCACAAGAACATCCGGACAACGAAATACCAATTTCAATAGCCTTCCGTGCCAAATTTAAAAACTTTCAAACAGAGCAATGACATTATTACATAATCATGAATTAATTTTTAAATACTATATCATTGTATTCCCCTTTTCATTTTGTACAATACAATGTTACATGGTAAGAATAACAACAGGCTGTTCTGTTTATGACTTTCATAATTCAAGGTTAGCGCATTGGCTCAAGTGTGACATGTTTTATGATGTTGTTTTCCACTTAGTTGATTGGTAAATGCTTGTAGTTACCGTGGTCGCTGTGCCCTTGGACCTCATCAATTTCAGGCTTAAAATAAATCATCACGTATCATTCCTACATTTAATTCTTTATGCAAAACGTGGAATATACGCCGCTTCCTTGTAAAATGGAACATTGTTATAACCGAAGCTAGACAGTCAGAGAGAGTTCCGAAAAATCCTTAAAATAATGTAAAACATTCCAATTTTACGAAACGCCCCCCCCCCCCTCTGAAATAGAAGCTCTTATTACCAATCATGTGAAAGAATATGTTTTGACTAATGCTTGATGATACAAATTTTGCCGGGAAACCGCCTACTAATTGACATATTTGGTAAATTATCATTTCGATCCGGCCTGGATATATATCGCGAATGCACTTCAATATTGAACAATTGGGCATATATTTCTGAGTTTTTTTACGAATTTATGTTGAAGTATTGCCATCTAAACCTCTGAAGGCAATATATAAACAATATTGAATATTTTGCACCCAAAACCCTTGAACCGCAATTTTACCACTACCAGTCCTTACCTTTAAACAATCTGCATACAAAACACATAATATAATATCATAAACTGGCAGAGGTTATCAGCAATTCGGCATGATAAAGGTACTGCTGATGTGGAGATATTTTTCTCCTCCGGTGGTCTCATTTTACATCTTAGAGTGAAACAAAATAGACAAATCAAAGAAAGTGTCCATTGCGACGATGTATGTAAAGAAACACGGTGAGGAATAGCCTACTTAGGCCAGTCAAAGTTAAATTTTATCCCATCCGTTGACGACCATTCCTGGATTATTTGTTTTAAAAATCTATATGCCGTTGAATGACAGATCTAATAACATTTTATTTCCTTGGTAACGCACATGGGACGCCATGTTGAAATGCCTTGGACCAGCGTTTTTCTACCGGTTTTCCTCAGCACCATGTGATGCTAGAAGTCATCGCTAAGGATGCAGCCAGAGATTTTAAAAGTTATAATATTTGGGCGACCTCATATTTAGTCAGCCAGGTGCTCAAAGACAGGTATATTCGGGCGCCAACAAACCAGAAGGTGCTTTATAGACAATACAGTGTCTTATTTCCTCGCTCGCTTCGCTCTGTCGCAGATTTTAGAATCGCGGGGGTTTCAGGCTGCGAGGTGCTCGAACATTGCCCTGTTTGGGGAGACCGAATTTATCGATTGATTATTTTATATCCAAATAAAATCCAAACATCAGAGTTTTTTTCCCTTTTGCTTCACTCGCTAGATCAGGAACAGGATAATCCCGTGCAAGGCGATGCCTGCAAGTCCTCATATTCGCGGGTATGGAGTTACCGGAATGTATAATTTGTGTATATTTTTTAGTCATTTGTATAGCGAAATGTCCAAATGTATTATTTTATATTCCATGTTGTGTCGAGTTCGAGTTAGAATCTCGCCGCGGCACTTATGTCCTTTAGCAATACATTAATCTACATTGCCACCCTCGACCCTTGTGATGTAATTGGGTACTTGGCAGAAACGATTTCCGACCGACCGTTTTGGCACCTAAAAGGCAATACGACGTCTTTTTTGTTTAGACCTGATGCCTGGAAGACCGGTAACCCCGACAACGGTGCAGAAAATAAGTGTTTCTTCATTCCGCCAAGAACCTGGAGTAGGCATCTGTTCTGACGTCACTTGGATTATTATGGTGTCTGGGTAAATTTCGTCTGCATCAAAAAGTCTGATTAATTTTCCTTCCTTGTCTGACTAGGCAAAACTATTTCCTCATGTCGACTCATGAGTCATGGTCTCTCTCTCACTCTCTCTCCTCCTCTCTCTCCCTCTCTTCTTCCCTCACACATAATACTCTCACTCTCTCACAAACACGCAGTTACACACCCATCTATTCCCCCTCTCCCTCTCCCCTCCTATAATAGCTTATAGGCTACTAAGTTGTCTTCGAAACTCTTTAGTGTTTTTCAGGCTCGTAATACAGTCTTCCATTATATTATTATCATAAGATATTATAGATAGGTAAAGAATGAACAAACAAAAATAGGCTTTTCGACTGCTCTACTTTTTTCCGCTGAAATGAGTTGAATAGATATGAATTTCACAATACATACCGATAATTTCGTTTCTAACAACAAATCCTTAAAGGGAAAAGGACATAATTATTAAGAAGAAAAAATACGCTGTTTATTAGAATTCCATTCAAATGTTGTTTTGAAAGTTGAATTAATCATGGGTAACACTTCATTATATTTCCAATACATAAACAAGCATATTAACTTGATGTACATTGAAATATATCTGCATTCGAAGATAGCCCCAAGTGAGATTTCCTTAAATGTAGTACATATGGATACCTATGGGATTTTTTGCTATGAATTATATTTTTATACATTCCGATCTAAAATATCTGTTTCAGGAGGGATATTTTCTAAAGATTGGGACTTTGGATAATATTTTGTTGCAGCTGGTAAATATCTTAGTGTTAGCACATTATTGTCAACAGGACTGTATAGAGATGACAGTTGGTATGTTTGTATTTATGTTCGCATTGTTAATAAAATTTGCCTTCAATTTTTGTGTCTTAATGAATAGATTCATTCAATTTGGGGCTGTGTTATATGAACCATATTTGTTTTTGGTTTTTTATATTTCACGAAATAAACTAGGGAGGTATGAGGAGTTCACAATATTCCATACTAGAGATTGTAATACAAAAGAGTTGTCGTTTTAATCTTGTGAATATATTTAAACAAAATTACATTTGTAATGAAAACATGATATTATTAAGGTATATGTAATATATGTTTCTTTACATGATTCTATTATCATATCTTGTAGTTTTGATCTTTACAAATACCCTATACATTATATACCTCTTTTTAGAAATCTAGCCATCTGATTGGTCGAAATTAAAATCGTGATTTTAGCCATTCCCGTACAGAAACAAACAATGCCAGTAACAGTTAATAGTTCATGAGTGAGATTCCCTAAAGATTCCGGATACCGGGAAAATAGTAACATTTTGTTGAGATCCCAATTGGTTTACGTGTTAATACTTACTTTGTGCGAGCGCGGATACCATACAGTGCTTTTTGTCTGCGATTCTTAAATGATTGTAACATTCAGTCATCTTTCCAGCGAAGATTAACAGACAGTGTCTCAGATTTTCTGTGATGTTTTACCCAATCTTGACTCAAGAAAAGGATAAGGTAAATATTCTTGGTAGATTTTTGTGTCAATTCGGTATATAAAGACATTATCGACTGCTTTAATATTCGAGGTCTAGCTGACGTCCCCTTGAGCCTATACAACAGCCAGGCCTCTCATAGCAGTCGATATGTCTATATTAAGATATATAGGAATAAAAATTACAGAGAAATGAGGTAATTGACATAAATTTGGCAAGAGATTGATAGTTTATGTTAGACTCATAGGGGAAAAAATTGTAAACCGACTTTTATTTGATATCCAACTTTAACTTTAGTTTGCAGTAAAGAAATAATGATAATAGATGAAGAGAATGGAGATATGTATGTGGTTCAAAGAGTTTATCGTCATTTATATAAACGAGTAATAGTTCAGGTTAAACCAACAATAGAAGAAAACTTGTAAAAACATCAGAAAATGATATTTCCTTAAAAATAGGGACACACTCTTGCTCCAAGATCAACAGGTACATCCGGACAAGGAGATACCAATTTCCTTGAGTCATTGATTCATTTTTCCTATAACAGAATAATGTTAAAGGTATTCAGCGCCATTAACCATCCGCTGTAAATGTCTATAGACCACATCGGCACTGTAAGAAAATGTAGTACATGTAACTTCAAAAGCTTTGATCACGGACTACACAAACAACAACAACACAAGGATACTTTTATAAATGTAATGCTTCCTGGGAGAAATATCAATTATTTAAACATATTTGTGGCTTACACCCAGTAAATAAGGTCGATTGATCGATCTGTATTGAAATAACAAGTCGGGAGAGCTTGGGTATTTGTTTCTAGTTCATCGTGACTGTGCCATGAACCAGTGATGGCTGGTCCAAACAAAATTTCTGATTTGTTTGTCAATACAGATCGATCAATCGATCTTATTTACTGGGTGTAAGCCACAAATATGTTTAAATAAACAGGATACTGACATGTAAAGCTCAAGACTAGCGCAAAGCCTTTCAAAACCAATCTTTTGAAATGTCAATAGCCTTTCGAACCAAGTGTTGAAATGTTAAATCATGACAATGACACTATTTCATGATCATAAACCTATCTCTATATACATTATAAGAGGGTAGTGAAATTGCCCATATAGCTGTGCTTATTTTAATCTTATTCATGACGTGTTTCTTCATGGTTAGTCGTTTTTACGTCTGGATTATGCCTTTAAGCTACGTATCCATTTCTGATCATTGTTCTAAGAAGGTATTTTGGGAAAGAAAGTTTATCAAGGACACTTCATGAATATATAACAGGCGACATGTCTATTTAAACCTTTAGTCTCTCTGGGCTTAAATCAATTGTTGTCACACCACTCCAAATGATGATGAATCGTTCTCGGTACCTTGCTTGTCTTGTATTTGGAAGTCTGATGCTCGTGGTGCATTATGCCTCTTCGCAAGGTAAGTCTTTCATAACTTTATTATACAGCTAGAAGGTTATTAGAAGGTTATTAGAACAAAGTGCTATTTAATTCATTGTTCATCGTTCATCAATATTATACTTGTTATCTTCAATATCTTAACCTCGTAGAGGTGTGATGGCTAAGTGGCGGCCTCGTAACCGGGAGGTTTAAGGTTCGAAGCCAGGTCACAGAGCAAGTTCCCTTTGGTAAAGTATGGAATGCTCATTAACAAGTCCAGTAGAGGGGCTTTTATGGAACTTAAAACCGTCGGTTCCGAATGCGTCTTTTTTTTCATTCGCAAGCGAGCCCAGATTCACCGACCTCTGAAACGGAAAAAATGCCTATATTTTTGTAATACCTTATGTTATTTAATGAAAATTTATTTTAGAATGATCATGTGCGAAGGTGAATTGTGGACAAATTTTGCTCCTCTCTTCGAACAGGGCCTCGATAGCCATAACGAATTCAAAAGCTTTTATGACTTTACGGGGTTTTAATTGCACCCAAGCCCCGCGTCTCAAAACTTCAAAAGATACTTTTAAAGATAAAGACTTTTTTCTGTTTCAATCTGGGCTCGCTTGCGTATGAAAAAAACTTACTTACAAGCATACACATGCTTGTTAGCAGTCAGGTAGAAACACACCATCAAACAATCATCGGAATTTATCGGAATATCTTGTAATAGTAATTGTGGAGTCCCACAAGGATTAATATTAGGTCCTCGTCTTTTATTATTGTATATTAATGATATAACCAATGCACCATCCTTTTTATCGTTTTAACTTTTTACTGACAGCACCGACATTTTTACTCTCATGAGGATGTGGATGCCCTTATTCGTATACTTAATTTAAAATTACCAAAGGTATCTAACTGGTTTGAAAGTAATAAACCATCTATCAATATTTATTAAACGAGCTTCATACACTTTAAACCCAAAATTGTCCATATAATATTGTAATTTATGATAAACCCTTAGAACCTAAGAAATGTACACACAAATTTGGTGTTCTTATTGATGAAAATCTTATCTGGAATTAAAACATACGACATAGAATTACATGTAGTTTTAGCAATAATGGTAAACTTTATTAGACAAAATACATTTCATTTCAAAACTTGGTGTGGGCTTCAAGTGCAAAGACAAAAATGAACCCTATTTATTCATTGCACAACAAATGGTGCTTGGAATATAGGCTGATCCTTATTTTTCCTGATTCATCTGAGAATTTGTTTATATTAATTAACACTATCCCATTCTTACCCTACTCGAAATTCATAAAACTTTCATTTGATAAATCCTAAATTATTGATCCTGCATACATCAATTAGACATCATGGTCCAGATGTATGGAATGCACTCCCTGACCCAATAAAATCTTGTAAAATCTTAAATTCATTTACAGTGCTGAGTAAATATTCAATATTTTTTTCCAGATTTCTATAAACATCCATCGCTATATTTTATAACTCCCGTATTCTTTAATACTTTGTCTGTGTCAGAAATATTTACATCAATATATTTAAATTTTCATCACCATTATCATTTACATCATTATTATCATCATCATCATAATCATCACCATCATTAGCTTTTGTTATTCTTTTAATCATCCACACCTTCCCAGGCTATAACGCTATCAAGCAAACGCTTATTATGGTTTCCCTTCTTCTTCTACATATTTAATAATGAATAATACTTGAAAGTGTTTTATCAGTTTTTTAAAATTTAATTTCAACATTTCTATTATAATTATATTTTGTATACGTCTACAAAAATTGTTTCGCAAAGTAGAAACTTCGTATTGCTAAAGTGCATCTATTTACAGTGAACTTTCACAATTTCTTCTTGTTTCTCTTCTTATTATTTTTTTTACATTTAAATGAATTAAAAAAATTGTGGTAAAGTACTCCAATTATTGGAAAATTTAAACCATTTATATAGATTAGACAATTAAAACTTGGTCAGCTTATACAAATAAAACGTTGAACGTTGAAAACAACCCCTCCATATATGATTACCATAATGTGACAGTTCTCATGATTTCTATGCATTTCGATGCGGATTCCAATTCAGATTCTTTTTCAGAGAGCAGCTTTTCTTCAGGACTCCTTTCAACTTGTTATTATCTTGGAGTGCCGTATCTTCACTCCGAAGTATGGGACGTTCACGAATGCATGACCTGCACGTGTACAAACGGCACTATTAGTTGCGCTGTTGAAACTTGTACGAGTAGAAAATATGGGATTTTCTGCGTCGAGCCCGTTAGACCGCCAGGAGACTGTTGCTATATCTGCCCGTACGGTAAGTCTCCTGATAGCCTCCCCACCCCACCCGCCCTCTTATAGGACCACACCTACATAAAACAAACCCCAACATCAAGGAAAGCAGGATTTAATTGACTTTAATTTCTAGATTGCCTGATTCCGGGACTCTTCAACTAATAATGTGTTACGAATAAAGGGTTTCGAAGTTGATCGGGAGGGGGGGGGGGGACACGAAAATATTTCCCTTCGCGTTCTTATCTAACTCTTTGTTTTCTTCTTTCCCCTCTTTATATCTGCTTATTTTTTGCTATTTGCTCTTCTTTTCGTCGACCTCTTTTTTCAAGTTTACATCCTCTTTTTAGTCTCGAAGTGCTGCGTATACGTTGTGTGTTTTTCTAAATGTCTAACTTTCCCGTTGCACACGTGTCGTCATTTCAACTGCGTTATTACTAGGGTTACTAAACTGGTGAAAGCAATTTGCCAAATACCATTTATTAAATGCCGTGGACGTCTTGTTTATTTTGTCAGTCTCACATTGTTTACCCCAAAACCACGCAAATTGCGCGCTAACGCAGTATTACGTCACTAATAAGGGACTTTTAGATTTGCGTGGACTGATGCGTGTGACGTCCATTCAGGCAGTGCATTAAAGATATTATGTCCCTTTTGCAGCCAACATCAAATTATATAAAAGTTTGCAGGAATTATGAATATGTCATGTATGTCCTATCTGTGAAATGTAAACGTTAGCAGTGTCCTAATATTGAAATCATGCAAGGAAACCCGTTTACTTGCTAGACTTCACTGTCAGACACTATTGAGTGGCTGTTGGCTTTTTTTCTCCTTTGGTAATAACATACATAAAATGAGCTGTAAAGAGTAGATGAGCATTTGTCTACATCAATGACCCACTTCTTGTAATGGCCAAAATTAAACTGATTGAATCTTTGCGCAGCATAAAACGTACAACCATTCGGTACAATGGTCTGAAAATCAGACTATTACTTACTGGCTCTCCAGCTCCTAAGTCGATTCGACAACTCATCGTCGTTGTTTTCCCACTGAAAGACATTTTTAAGCCCCCCCCCCCCCTTTTTTTTTTAGGGAAGTTCTAAATTAGTATTATCTTTCAAATGCAGTTGGAATTTAACCTTGTCATTTTTTGATCTGCAAATAGGACATAGTACCTTTAAAAGGACGTCGATCGTAGCAATCCCAATTGTCTTCGTGCGAATCTAAAAGTCCCTCATGACGCCTCTTCTGCAACAGGCATATATTAAGACTGAATAATGTGACTCATTCATATCAGACATGCCAAACTCAAATGTTGAGCATCCAACGTGTTTTTATTCCCCCCCCCCCCCCCCTCTCTCTCTTTTTTCGTATCATGATAGTAATAATCTTGTTATCAAATCTATTTCTTAAATCCTGATTCATAACAGACGTGACCGTGCGTAAAGTCAAACCCACCATACAAAGTAAAAGCAACGTGACAACTAACGGTCACACAACACTGGTTCTTGCGGTAGACGTCACATTTAGATATACCAGAAGTACGACAGGAGTGATAGGCGAATCTCTCTGGCAGTTGTCTGCCTGGATTGCTCCTGTAAATCCTACTCACAGGTATGTGCTTGCGACATTCTTACAGAAACAGATAAAGAGTCATAGAACCTACGCCAAATTCTTTCTTTTTTAAAATTAATGTAATTTGCCTTTTATTGTCTATTAGCAACAACATACCTGTATACTATGCGTATAAAACTTTGCTTTCATGTTCAAAATGATGTTTTAAATATATTATTGCAAAATTATGTCCTGATCGTATGTTAAATTCAAACTTTTATGTATTTTGCTTTTCTTCTTGAATTACTTGATAGACGTACGCTCACAATTAAACAGTTTCCGCACAACTGGGCCCCATCTTACAAAGAGTTGATATCAATCGTAACTTATTTGCGATTGATATCAATCGTAACTATGTACATAAGAGATAGGAGACTCAAAACTTGCGATTGATTGGAGGACTTACGATTGATTTGGATCAATCGTAACTCTTTGTAAGACGGGGCCCTGGTCACTATTATTATTAATTTTATTATCATTATTATTCTTAAATATTCCCCTATATTCTATTATCTATTTAATTGGCTCATCAACACTTTATTCATGAATTTGAAGTTCATTGTTTACCAATATCTATTTATATTATCCATTCTGTATTGTAAACATGGTATTTTAACTATTTGGACTACAATCACGTATCATACTTTAACAAAAAGGGTTTCATTAATGAAACCCGAATGGAATCGAGATATAAGGACAGATATTCGGAAATGAAGGTTAATATTTGTTTAGTTAGTTTATTTATTGAATTCATTAATATCTTTATTGATTAAATCCCTGGTTAAATCATCTATTTATTCATCTATTCATTTATATATTACAAATTAATTTATTTGTTTTTTTATTAATTGTTGATAGCTTGAAGTCAATCGAGCCTGAGATGGGAAATGCGAAGTTTATCACTGTAACCCTCGCGGAAATCATGACAATAGATGCATGCAACCATCTCATATAACAGTAATACAAGTCAATATGTGAACTGTTTATTTTGCATTCACTTTGGTCACTTTCAGTCACACGGTAGGTTACACTGAGCAAGTTCTCAATGTTGATCAAGCATCGCAAAGTTACATCGAAGGAGATCAATTCATCTTTCGGGACGTCGTGTATCCGTTCGTTGCTCCCACTTTTAACTGCGACGAGGCCAAGGTCTGTGTTGAGCTTAAACGCGGAAGAAATGCAGTAACAACACGTCCTTTCCGTTTTAGCAGTTACCCACAAAGCTCTACACCGTTGATTGGCTGCATTTCATTATGTACTGGTAGGAAGTAGGCCAAACTATGGGGGCCCAGGGTAAAGGGCGACTGACAGGGAAGGGGGACACCATGCTTATAGGGTAGGTTAAATAGTCGGACTTAACTAGACCATTCGTGTTATCATTGTTTATAAGGGCGTGAGCGGTTCTACATTATAATTTGGGGAGGGGGTACTGTTGTGGAGGCTTTAAGATCTTGCATTTAGTTCTACACTTTTTCAAAAGAAATTCGAAACCCTGATAAATTTTGATTTCCACTAGATGATTTCGACAAATTAATTTTTATAATGAATGTATGAACCAGAGAATATCAGGATTTCTGTGCTCTATTTTTCTTGGAAGAAATAAAATGTATTTAAGGCCAACCATCTCCGCAAAATAGAACAGTTCGTAGTAAGCACATAATAATAATGACCCCAAATTTCCTGAGATCTTTTACCAATGGAGTAATCCCACTTCGTGCAATTTAAAATTATCACCGCCAAAGTCATAGATGTCGCTCATGAATACCTTTTGTTTGATGTATTGAGAAGAACAATTCCGCCAGTGGTCCTTTGAATTTGCCGTCGGTGCATCAACGAATGATTAATACATAGCTTTCGTCAATTGGTTTTACAATGTTGGTACAAATTACGTTTATCTGCCAGTGCACAGATTATATCTACAAAACTGGCTTATTGCTCAGGAAATGATTTTTTTTTCAAAATCGTGATATCTCAAATAGGACTAAGAGTAAAACTTGTTAACAAAATGCGTTTATTGAAACTCATATTTGGTCATTCAAAACGATCAAGAGGGCCAGTGGTGGAATCAGGGGGCACCGGGGAAAAGTGCCCCTCCCCTTTGCCAAGTAAATAGAGAGAAAAAAAATCGAATAGTCATATTTTTGGTGTGTGCTTGTAAGAGGCTTTTCGGAATTGTGCCCACCCCCCCCCCCCCCCCCCTTCTCTGTAAGAGAATATTGAACACGCAACATAAGACCAGAACTCCAGATATGCCTATTGAAATACTTGTTGGCAAGCTCTTGATGGTAAACTCGATCGATGTTTATCTCTCTTGGAATTCACTTTTTTCTGTTGAAAATTCATGAGATTTGCTGAGACTTGTTATTATGGACAAACCCATTTAAACCACGAAGGCTAAGACTTCCACGAAATCAGATTTAGATCTCGTGTTCCGAACCATATTTAATGACTTATATCACCATATTTAATTTTAATATCGATATTACCTTTAATAAAGCATATCCGTCTTGCGGTTGCGTTGTATACGTCTGAAGAAGTGTAAAAAGAAATTCTAAAAGTAGAAGAAAGTTTATTTGCTTTTTTTTATAATTAATAGTTGGTAGCTTATATCTAGGTTTCGTCGTATGCATGTAGGATGTTTCTTTCCTTGGGACCTAGTGACGAGTAATTCCATTAACTTGGAATTAATAATGAATGAACTAAAATACTCGGAATACATTCGGCATATATTATTTATTGCTATGTCGGGTAAATGTGGGGCAAGTTTTCAATTTGTCAAGAACAACCTTTGTTTGAAAATATGATAAAGGACTTCGCATCGTACGTCATGTTATCAAAAAAAGGGAGATGCCCGTGTCGCGCTGAGAAACTTTGCATTATGCTAAGTTTATACTTCTCTCATACACTTTGGTTGGGAATCTTGTAGATAAGTAGGCAAGAATACAATAAATATCTCAGAATACCTTAAGTTATTTCCCGGGGATAGGTTTCCTTTAACCGTTAAAGCTTCCTGCTTTAACGTAGTACCTTTGTTTGTTTTTATTTATTTTCATCAAATTTCCAAAGACAGTTCTTTTCACTGTAAAAAGCCTGCTTTTATTTTCTGTTAATCGATTTTAAGAGACCTATATTTAAAAGTACAGTATAAGATTTTCATATAGTAAATATATTATATAATATATAGTTCACGATATAAAACTACGAAGGTAAGAGGAGTGCACAACATTCCTTAGGAGATATTGGAGTTTAAATTACTTGTTATATCAATCTTTTGAATATCTTTCAACAAAATTATATTTGTATTGCAAAAACTATATCCTTGAGGTGTGTAGGTGCTTTTGTTAACATGATTCCATTATTAGGTGATACGTATGAAATATACGTATCACCTTTTGATTTCGTCAAGATTTTTATTATTTATTTATTTATTATTATTTATTATTATTCTTCCTCAATTTTGTTCGCAGGATATCTCAAGAATGGCAAAAGCCATTGTCATGAAACTTTCAATGATGATAGATCTTAGTCTAACTTAGAACTGCATGACTTTTCAAAGACTCAAAATTATCGTGACGTCATCCAGGCGCCATTTTGTAAAAATCAACTTATGATCATATCTTCATAACGGAAAGTAATTTCTCATTCATATTTATCATGAATAAGATCAATATCCTTCCGGTCAATTTCAGATAAAAAAACGTGCGTAAATCTGCGCGTACGCGTTTGTGCGCGCGTTTACGTGCGCGCAAAAATTTAAAATGCTCCAAATCATTTCCAATTTATTTTGCACACGTTTCAAGCCATATGGAGCATTTGACAAAAAATCACTCAAACGCGCATGCGCGCGCGTTTTTTGCGCGTTCTGGCATTTTGCAACATATAATCGCCACATTTTCTCTGTCATCATGTTTGATACCATGTTCATCCCTTTATCACTATTAATAACGGATTGAGCGTCCGTTCAAGATAAATATCCTTGTGTGCGAACTCATGTATTACATAGTATATATGGGCAAAAACATGCCTATAAAACGTCCATTGGGATGAACAAGGAATGCCAAGTTTTTTTCATATTTTGATAGAGTATGAGTCGGAGATATGATTTCATAGCTTATTTGGCCATTAAATACATCTTGACGTCATCATAATGGCCTTGGAAGTCAAAATACAAAATTGCATATTATGACGTCATTATATTTTTTGAAAATTTAGTGTATTTCTCATAATATTGACTGATTTTCTTCCAAATTGTGGTATCTTGTAGCTTAGGAAATTGCCTACAAGATCAATACACACTGCTTTTTATTTTATTGACCTCATTATAGTACAAAATTCAATTAAAGGCCACATTTCAAAATTTTCTTAATTTGCGTGTTAAGCCTAAGGAAGGTGAATTTCGTTCACATCATGAATCTTCATGACATTGATCTTTGAGCACTATCTAGCTTATTTGTACTCTATGTTCTCCCAAATTCCAATACGGTGTAGCTAATAAATTATCTACAATATTGACGTACATCATTTATCATTTCGATGACATCATCATAGTGAAAATTTCAATTAAAGGCGACATGTCAGAATTTTCTTAGTTAGCGTGTTAGGCGACTTTTTCTGAAATCCTGATTCTACAAATCTCTATCGAATACCTGAAGGGGGCGCTATACCACTCTTAATGATGGTCTTCATCGTATTTATGTTCATTATCATTAGATCATCATCGGCACACTTTCATGATAACAAAATAGCACGTATCACCTAATTCGTCAAAGTGACGAATTAAAGTCTAGTTATATCTTGTAGTTGTGATCTACACCAATATCGCCTTTTTTTAACCAAGATAAATCTATTTCATCAAAATTACGTTTTATATCAATGTAAAGCATTATGGCATATCTGAATAAAATGACAGAGAGATGAGGTTATTGACAGAGATTTCGCAAGAGATTGAGAGTTTTTGTTTGACTCGTAGGGAGATGAGAACGATTAGTGAGCATAAGAGAGGGGGGAACATTGGTGATTAATAAAGTAGAAAGACTTAGGGAGTGAAAATGAAAGTAAATTGTGACCTGAGAGATTTTAGATCTTAGATTTCAGATTTTTATTTGGAATCCAACCTTAAGTTTTAGTTGCGATAAATAAAAAATGATAATAGATGAAGAGAATTGGAAAGAGGATGGAGAGATTTTGTGGGTGAGAGAGTTCGTGAAAAAAGAGAAAAGAAACTGAAGAAAAGATCGGAGAAGAGTGGATGAGACATAACAAGAACGTCGAAGAGAAATTTCGTCATTTATTAAAACAAGAAATACTTATTTTTCCTTCAATATACACTTGCTCCAAAAAGGACAGAAACATCAGAAGAACGAAGTACCCATTTCCTTGGTTTATTGTTTCATTTCCCCATAATAGAACAATGTTAAAAGTATTTTTGTGTGCAACTATTGTATATTAAGCGTCATTTATCGTCCGCTGGAAATACATAGACTGCTTGTAAGATAATATAATACATGTAACTTCAAATGTTACGCTTATGGACTAAAACAACAACAAAAACATGATACTTTACTAGTTAATAACATGTAAAGCTCAAAACGAGCGCGAAGACTTTCAAAATCCGAACTCTGGCAATTTCAATAGCCTTATATATGTGCAGAATATTAAACAGTACAAACGTCACAGTGACATTATTAAATAATCCAAACAAAGTTATATATGCAAAACAATAAATGTAGTGAAATTGTCCATTTTAAGCTTTAAGCTGATTTCAAACCCCTCATTTCTGTCTTTGGATATCTGCTTATATTGAAATATCTGAATAAAATGAATGGGGGATGAGGTAGATGAAAAATAATTAATAAGCAATTTAAAAGAGAGGGGAAAAGATTGGTGCTTAAAGATACTATGTGCCTTTAGCAGCCAACATCAATTTACTAGAACATTGCAGGAATCATGGATATGTCATGTATGTCCTACTTGTGACATTTAAACGTTAGCAACGTCCTAGTATTCAAATTATGCAAGGAAACCCGTTTACTTCCTAGACTTCACTGTCAGACACTATTGAGTGACTGACTGACTTCTTTTTTTTCTTTGGTAATAAAATACGTAAAATGAGCTGTAATTCAGCATTTGTCTACATCAATAACCCACTTGTTGTAATGGCCAAAATCAAACTGATTGAATCTTTGCACAGCACAAAACATACGAATATTCGGTAGAAGAATTTGAAGATCGGACTATTTACATAAGTGATAGCAATCCCTTATGTCGATTTGACAACAAATCGTTGTTATTTTCCCACAAAAAGACATTTTCCAGCCCTTTCGTTTTGAAGAAAGTTCTAAATCAGTATTATCTTTCAAATGCCATTGGAATTTAACCTTTTCATTTTTAGGCCTGCAAATGGGACATAGTACCTTTAATAAAGTAGAGAGAGAAGCACTACAAGCAAAATATGACCTGAAGATTTTAGATCTTAGGTTTAGGATTTTTATTTAAAATCCAATATTAAGTTTCGGTTGCACTAAAGATCTTACTAGGGACTTTTAGATTTGCACGGCGAGAACGTGGACTGCTCGTTTGACGTCACTGCCAGTGCCTTAAAGGGAGTGTATCATGGGAAATACTGGTTAACACCATCTACGTCTTCTTTTGGACAACTGCACATAACCGAATGGACTTGATTAGTGGGTCAGCGCGCGCTAGCGTTCGCGAAACAGACCGAAGTGCTCCTCTCGCATCGGTTTCGCGTATTTTGCACACACGTGAATGCTGCGGTCGCTTCGTCCGTAGTCGTATTATACCCGATTGGCCCTGGGTAGGGCCACGGGAAAGACATAAAGTCTCCTCATGACACACTCCCTTTAAAAGGACGTCACACGTACAGTCCACGTTCTCGTCGTGCAAATATAAAAGTCCCTACTAATAGATGAAGAGAATTGGAAAGAGATTCAAGGGATTTTATGGGTGAGAGGGGATGAAATAGAGGCAGAGGCGGCCCTCCGGAGGGACAGAGGGGGCACAGTCCCCCTACTATTTCACGCACTCGAAAATTGCCCCTTCTTAAACAGGAAAAGTGCCCCTTTTTACATAGGAATAGTGCCCCTTTTACTTTGACAAGTGCCCCCATTAATTACTTAAAGTGCCCCTTCAACTTTTCAACTCTGATAAGTGCCCTTTTATTTGGAAGCGTGCCCATTTTCCTTTGACAAGTTCCCATTTTTCTTTGGAATAAGTGTCCATTTTCCATTCTCATAAATGCCCTTTCTCTGGTAAATGACCCTTTTCAGGTATGAGAAGTTACTCCTTTTCACTTCAGATAAGTGCCCCCTTCACCTCCGATAAATGCCCCTTTAAAACATTTTCTTTCAACTCATGAACATTTTGCTTTATTATAAGTGCCCCTTTTTCATTCACATAAGTGCCCCATTTCATATTTGGTCATTGCCCCTTTCAGGTGCGATAAGTACCTTTTTTCAGCTCTGATAATTATCCTTTTTACAATGATACGTGCCCCATTTCATTGTTTGGTTGTCCTCGATTGCTTTTCTGGAGTAGGGGCGGGCGGGCGGATTTTTTTTTGTTTTATTTATTTTTTTATTTTTTTAAGTTCATTTTTTGTGTGTCTTTTTTTTTTTGTTTTTTTTTCCCATTTTTTTTTTTTTTTAATATTTTTTTCTCCATTAAAAGAAAAATCATTGGGATTGTCAAGCATTTAAACATACAGAGTCTATAAAACACTTTAATATGGTAAAAGACTAGTTTAATGTACAATGAATATCAAGACCAACACAGAAAGTATTTTGGGCTTTGAAATACAGCACCTTTTAAATCTCCATTGTACTACTTATAGCTACTTGCGCCCTCTATGTAGCAAACAATGCCTAATCGGTGACCATTGGTCCCCCATGAGAGCTGATTTGATGAGATAACCACCTGTCCAGTGACCTTGAAGGGTGGTCTAATCCCTCCTGTAAACTAGTACAGATGGGCTTAAAATGAGTTTAAGAATGCTCAGAACCTGATTTGAATGAACGGCATTTTGACATAGAAAAATAAAAATGGCAAGTTTAATTTTAAGATTGCTTCCCCCCCCCCCCCCCCCAAAAAAAAAAAAAAAAAAAAAAATGAATACCAAAAAAAAAAATGAATTAAAAAAAAAATGAATTAAAGATATATATATATATTTAAAAAAAAAAAAAAATGCGAGCGGCCCGAAAATGACGAGCGGGTGGTCGAGGACAACCAAATGATTTATTTTTTGGCCTAAGGGACCTATCCCCATTTCCGTCGACAAATGCCCGTTTCCTATTCTCATGACTGACTTTTTGCCCCTGGTGAGTGCCTCTTTTTGAGGGTGTAAGCAGTGCCCTATTTTAACCTCTGACAATTGCTCTTTGTACTTTGACACATGCTCCTTTTCTTTTCTGATAAGTGTCCCCTTTTCCTCTCATCATTAAACGCGCCCCTAATTTCAAGCTTCTAAGAGCAATTTCCCCCAAAAGCTCGGTCGCTACGCTCGCATGCATCTATAGATGATATACTTATGTTACTTATCAAAGGTCTTTTCAGTCTTCCATTTTGAGAACGTGCGTATTTAATACCCAATCAGGATTGGTTTTTTCCTCTTTATAAGATGCGACCTCACAAATTTTTCAATTTTCTCCTCACTCGCTTCGCTAGCTCGCAAATAAATTTCCAGACCATCACACCCAACTGCAAAGCATGATGCTTAAGCAATATCTTGCATGGTGTATATAGTGAAGCAAATATTGTAATCACAATGTAAGGTTATACAGTGCGTCCCAGAAAAAACGAAACCGAAAATTATCGACGTTTGATCATAACTTATGGTTATTTGGAAAGCTTAGATCATCCTCTTTCATGTGATGCAGAAGATTTTTTATTGTGCCCCTGCCACTGATTATTGTGAAGTACTGCGATTGTTCATATTTATTACAAATTTACCATCTTTAGAGGTTTTTGTTCTAATCTTTAATATTCATGACTGGAACCTTCAATGTTAAAATGTTCAAGTCTGGATTATCCCATGTGCATGCAAAAAATGAAAACGTTAAATTCCACCGGTAATTGAAAGATAATATTAATTTAGAACTTCCCTCAAAACAAAAAGGCATGACAATTTATTTTTGTAGGAAAATAACAACCGTCAGTAGTCGTATCGACTTTCGTGATTGCAATCCATTCAGTATACAGTCTGATTTTCAGAACCTTGTACCGAATGGTCGATCGTTTTGTGCTGCGCAAAGATTAATCAGTTTAATTCTGGCCATTACAAGAAGTGGATTATAGACGTTTACAAATGCTCAAGTACCCTTTACGGCTCATTTTATGTATGTTATTACCAAAGGAAAAAAAGTATACAAAAATTGACTTAATAGTGTCTGTCAGTGAAGTCTAGAAAGTTAACGGATTTTCTTGCAGAATTTAGGACACTGCTAATATTAACGTATACATTTAACAAATAGGACATACGTGACATATTCATAATTCAGGCAAAGTTTTACAGAATTTGATGTTTGCCGCAAATGGGACGTAGTACCTTAAAACTACCAAATTGTTATCCACCGCTTATAAAACACACGTCAAAATAACCCAAATTTTATCGTCTATTGTTCCGGGAAAGTATTTATGAGGAAGAAAGTTTATCATAAATATGTAAGGAGGCGATATGTCTATATCAAACTTCAGTCTCTCTGGGCTTAAAACCACACTGCACTACTTAAAGCTATTTGCGCCCTCTATATAGCAAACAATGCCTAATCGGTGACCCTGCTCCCCTACGACCCCCTTTTCTTATGTTAATTGAGAGCTAATTAAATGAGATAACCATCTGTCAGTGACCACGCTGGATGGTCTAATCCCTCCTGGCCAAACTAGTGCAGAATGGCATTAAATCAGTCGTTGTCACAACACTCCAAGTACATAGACTGCATCAGCATTTAATAAAGTAATACGTGTAACTTCAAAAGCTACGCTCATGGACTATGTAACAACAACAACAACAGGATACTTACTAGTGAGTAAACACGTAAAGCTCAACACGCTCTCAATTTCAATAGCCTTTTGTATCAAATGTTGAAAGGCTCAAAGATAACAATGACATTATTACATCATCACAAACTGATTTATATATACGATATTACAAATTACCATCATGACTTGTACCTTCAATGTTAGGATTTTCACCTTTGGATTTTGCCTTTAATGGTACTTTGTCCTATTTGCATGCCAACAAAAATGAAAACGTTAAATTCCACCGGTAATTGAAAGATAATATTAATTTAGAACTTCCCTCAAAACAAAAGGGCATGAAAATTTATTTTTGTAGGAAAAAAAACAACAGTCAGTAGTCGAATCGACTTTCGTGATTGCAATCCATTCAGTATACAGTCTGATTTTCAGAACCTTGTACCGAATGGTCGATCGTTTTGTGCTGCGCAAAGATTAATCAGTTTAATTCTGGCCATTACAAGAAGTGGATTATTGACGTTTACAATTGCTCAAGTATCCTTAACAGCTCATTTTATGTATGTTATTACCAAAGGATAAAGTAAAACATTGACTCAATAGTGACTGTCAGTGAAGTCTAGAAAGTAAACGGATTTCCTTGCAGAATTTGAATACTAGGACACTGCTAGTAATATTAACGTATACATTTCAGAAATAGTACATACGTAAGATATTCATAATTCCTGCAAAGTTTTAAAGAATTTGATGTTTGCTACAAATGGGACGTAGTACCTTAAAACTACCAAATTGTTATCCACCGCTTATAAAACACACGTCATAATAACCCGATTTTATCGTCTATTGTTCCGGGAAAGTATTTTTGAGGAAGAAGGTTTATCATAAATATGTATGCAGGCGATATGTCTATATAAGACTTCAGTCTCTCTGGGCTTAAAGAGAAGGTTGAGTTCTGGGAAGAGGTGAAAAATAATTTGTGAGCGTTATCATTCTTATTATGCAAGTGTGGAAGAACATCAGATAAGACATGTTCCCTGAAAAGCATGGCTCTTCAAATGCCTTCATATTCTAAATATGTCATGTAACTTTGTAAAACTCCAGGCTAGGATTTTACGCCACGTGTTCATGTATTCCCATATACATCTTTCTGTGTACAGTGTTTGTAACTTTACCAAGGCTTGGCCAAATTTCTTATCATTTTGATTATTCCAGAACCTTGCAATACACCCAAATTAATATATGCTAGATGATCAACCTTTTCTGGTCGATTCCACACCGTTTCTTTCACAATGCAATCGCATGACCAGAACTCAACTTCATCTTTATAATCACACTGCACTACGTATAGCTATTTGCGCCCTCTATATAGCAAAGAATGCCTAATCGGTGACCCTGCTCCCCCACGATCCCCTTTTTCTTATGTTAATTGAGAGCTGATTTAATGAGATAACCATCTGTCAGTGACCACGCTGGATGGTCTAATCCCTCTTGGCCAAACTAGTGCAGAAGGCCATTAAATCAGTCGCTGTCACGACACTCCAAGTACATAGACTGCATCGGCATTGTAAGATAAAGTAATACGTGTTACTTCAAAAGCTACGCTCATGGACTATGAAACAACAACAACAACAGGATACTTACTAGTGAGTAAACACGTAAAGCTCAAAACGCTCTCAATTTCAATAGTGTTCTGTACCAAATGTTGAAAGGTTCAAACATAACAATGACATTATTACATCATCACAAACTGATTTATATATACGATATTACAAATTACCATCATGACTTGTACCTTCAATGTTAGGATTTTCGCCGTTTGGATTTTGCCTTTAATGGTACTTTGTCCTATTTGCATGCCAAAAAAGTGAAAACGTTAAATTCCACCGGTATATACTTGAAAGATAATATTAATTTAGAACTTCCCTCAAAACAAAAGGGAATCTCTTTTGTAGGAAAATAACAACCGTCAGTAGTCGAATCGACTTTCGTGATTGCAGTCCATTTAGTAAATAGTCTGATTTTCAGACCCATGTACCGAATCCTCGATCATTTTGTCCTGTGCAAAGATTAATCAGTTTAATTTTGGCCATTACAAGAAGTGGGTTATTGATGTAGACAAATGCTCAAGTCTCCTTTACAGCTCATTATATGTATGTTATTACCAAAGACAAAAAGAGTAAATCAGTCACTCAATAATAATAATAATAGTTCGTTCTTTTAAAGCGCATTTCAGGACCGAAGGCCCTCTCAAAGCGCTTTACAATGCACGATGTACGTTTACATAATAATTACTCAAAGCATTCATTAAAGAGGTGAGTTTTCAGCGCTCTCTTAAAAACTTCAACATCAGTCATGGATTCTAGAAAGTAAACGGATTTCCTTGCAGATTTTGAATACTACAGGACGCTGCTAATATTTACGTTTACATTTCACAAATAGGACATACCTGACATATTCATAATTCCTGCAAAGTTTTACAGAATTTGATGTTTGCTGCAAATGGGACGTAGTACCTTAAAACTACCAAATTGTTATCCACCGCTTATAAGTCACACGTCATAATAACCCGAATTTTCTCGTCTATTGTTCCGGGAAAGTATTTTTGAGGAAGAAGGTGTATCATAAATATGTATGCAGGCGATAAGTCTATATAAACCTTCAGTCTCCCTGGGCCTAAATCAATTCTTGTCACAACGCTCCAGATGATGATGTATCGTTCTTCGTACCTTGCTTGTCTTGTATTTGGAAGTCTAGTGATCGTGGTACATCATGCCTCTTCCCAAGGTAAGTCTTTCATAACTATATTATACAGCTAGAATACTTGTCAAGCATCTTAGAACATAGTGCTATTTAATTCATCGTTCATCGATATCTACTTATCTTCAATATCTAAACCATGTGGAGGTGTGATGACTAAGTGGTAGAGCAGTGGTCTCGCCGGGAGGTTTAAGGTTCGAAGCCAAGTATCTGAGCTTACTTATTACTTACTTACAAGCATACACATGCTTCCTTTAGCAGTCAGGTAAAAACACACCATCAAACAATTAATTTTTAATGTTCACAACTTCTTGCTGTTGATTCAATGGGGTGTTACAGTTTTACATTGATGTAGTAGTTATTTAACGCTAACACCCTAGAATTCGTTGGGCAATCAATTCCTCGACTTCATGACCGACCAATCGGGTAAATCAAAGCTTTTGCGTAATTCACTCGGTTTGAATGTAAATGAATACCCAACCTTCAGGCACCATCTTCTCTTTCCAAATGCTAACAACTCCCAACATGAAAGGCGGAAATGCAGTTTAATCGATTTACCAATACTAGAAGTTTCCCAATTGGGGGGGGGGGGGGGGTGATAAACTGAAACAAGGATAACCCTTTAGAGTATAATGTTGGCGGCCCACTTATTTATGCATTACTTGGCTTCAACAAGAAGTTAGTAGCTAGTAACTTCTTGGCTTCAACAACCTGATGGGTAATCCAACCTTTGTGATAATTTAATTTGGTTCTATGACAATTACTCCCTGACAATCACCCCGGCCAATTACCAGCGAGACAATTACCCTCCAAGGAAAATGTCACCCCCGGAAAATAACCCCCTAGGATACCCCCCCCCCCCCCTAGAGGACAATTCAGGGTAGAATTCCCCTTTAAAGCGTATCTGCCATAGTTTACAGGAGGGATTAGACTGCCCTGCAAGGTCACTGGACAGGTGGTTATCTCATCAACTCAGCTCTCAGTTAACATAAGAAAAAGAGGATTATGGGGGACGAATGGTCACCGATTAGGCATGGTTTGTTATATAGAGGGTGCAAGTAGCTACAAGTAGTGTAGTGGGCCTTTAATGAATATTGGGTGGGTAATTTTCGGGGGGGGGATAATTGTCTTCGGGGGATTGTTATCCTTGGGGGGATACTCCGGTGTGATTGTTCAGGTCATTAAGTGTTCATCTTAACATTTGATTGCTTTGTGCTATTTAAAGTTTATTCTTATATAGTTACATTTGTTCATGGGAGAAATGTGTCCGAGAGAGTAATATACTATAGAATAAAAATGACTAATGTGACAAGAAGATAGACACGCGACTGCAAAAGAGGGGTAACAAACGATTATAAGATGTGTTTAATGGAGAAGGAAAAAAAGAGAGATAGACAGAGAGATCGATAGAAATAGAGAGCTAGAGAGAGAGAGAGATAGAGAGAGAGACAGAAAGAGAAAGAATTGAGAAGAAATTGTACAAAGTGCTTGGTGTGCCCCCCCCCCCCAAAAAAAAAAAAATTATATATATATATATATATATATATATATATATACAAATATACTTTTGATCATTGACAACAATATCCAATCAAACTTAAATCACATAACATTATGAAGCACAATTTGCAGTATACATTTTTAGACATAAAGGGCATTCTCTATTAAACAAATTAATGCATTTCCTGCATTCTGTGAAGGATTAAAGATAAATTTCAGGATGGGGCAGAGTGATGTCATCAGTGTAATTTTATTTTGTACTCTATTGCTCTTTGAATATATTGACCTCTTTGTATAGAGATACGAATAAGAGGAAATATAATATAGTTTGAAATCATGGGAATAAATTCCGGAAATCAGCATAAAGTAGTTATTACTATTTGAAATTCCAAATAGCTTAAGGAAACATGAAAATACCTTGGATATTATAAACGTTGTACTTGGTTAATGCATTAAGAATTACCCTTACATAATAATCAATAAATTGTCGTGATACATTATGATTTAAAAGAAATTGCTGATAAATTTAATGAGTTTTTTGTAAATATTGGAAGTGCAATCCGTGAGCATAACCTAATACTATTAATTCATGCTAAAACAAAAGCAACGAAAAATCATATTTGATATTCTATCATCACAAACAATTGCATGCGTCTGCTTTTTATTTCAGAAAGTCTGAATGACAACACGCTCCATCCGGGCTACACCATGCGCGTTACGCCCTTTTACAAGCTTTACGCGCCGAAGCGTATGTATTTTACTCAAAGCATAAGGACGTTACGCGGTTTGCGCCCTTTAGCTTGAAAGAAGACGCGCAATGATGCGTTAAGCAGAAGGGCGTAAGCACTAAATCGCCTCAAACTTTTATAAAACTGACTTATTTCCGGAAAAAAATGTGTGGCCGTGTTCTGCTTTAACATTTATATTAGTCTTTTAAGTTTTAAACCAAATTTCGGGACGGAAAGCAGTTTAAATATAAAACAAATCTTGAAATGCGAAAAACTCGAAAAGTAGTTTTCGAGTCGCTCGCGCGCTAACGCCCTTCTGCCAGCCGTGCGACGATTTGTATAAAAGCAGAGAAATATTAAAGAGAAACAGAATGGCGGAAGTTTGAAATATGAGAACACTAAATTTATGCGAAGTCACAGATAACTCTCTTTCTCTCTCTTGTCGAATACAACATTTTAATTTTTTTAATTTCTGTTTTTCTCCTTTGTGCCTTCTCCCTTGGGGGCGCTAGCGATGAGATGGGGGGCCTCAGGGCAGTTGCCCCCCCCCCCCCCCAAAAAAAAAAAATCGATACCAGTGATTAACAAATGTTGCTGAAATGGCATGATTTTTTGCCCCGTGGACCCCACCAAGGGGCTCCTGGTCACTTTTCTGATCTTAATTGAATGCTTAAAACCGCCGAGCTCGCCGAGGGCTCCGCCACCTGGATCCCAACAGGGCCCTAAAGCAGGCCCTGGATGCTCATCTGACCAAAATTAACTCCCTAAAACCCCTGAGCTTCCGGGGGCTCTGCCCCCAAGAACCCCGGCAAAGGGCCCTAAGGCGGGCCCCTGGATGCTCATCTGATCTTTATGTAATGCCTAAAACTTCTGAGTTTCATGGGGCTCCGCAACTTTGGACCCCAAGCCAATTTACGCTCCACTTGCTTTGCTCTCTTTGCTCTACCTGATCTTAAATACTCTAGCCCCTCCCCCCCCCCCCCCCCCCCACTTTGAAAAACGTTCCGCGGGGCCTGCATATAACATTTTAGAGTGGTGGTGATGCGGATTTTTTTTTTATGCGGATTCATACACTATGAAGAAAAAAATGACTAAATGTGTTGGAACATATGGCAAAGTATTTTGCCGCTACATCACAGATAAATTAACGATTCAGCAAACTTTAAAATCTCATACCTATACTATAGTGATATAACAACTTTCGAAAATACTTAACTTTTTCATCTTTTCTCCGATTTAATTTCAACTTTCACCAGTCTGCTTCCTTTATTTTTCTGCTTTCTTTTAGAGATGTTTGCCATCAAAGTTGGATTTCCCTTTAACCAAGCCATTTAACCACAGTGTGTGCATTTAAATTTTAATACGATATTAGATGGAGCGAAATATTAGATCAAAATCTTACAACTGATAGCATGCTGTATTAATTGATGTACTGATTATAATTCACTATTGTTTACATTATTTCAACGAAATCTTACTTAATCTAGCCTGCATCGTAACGTAGTATCTAAAATACCTCTTCGTGTATACTTCTTAGAACTTAGGATGCATTAATTTTTCGACAAAAATAAAGGGGACGTCTAATGAATTTGTCCACCAAAACCCATATTTGAATTGAAATTTAGCTGTTCTCTGTAGATTTCAATGGTTAGTGATTATTCACGGGAAAACTACACTCCACTCTTCATTCTTCAACTTTTGTGATCTGCTCACAACCTTCTCAACCACTACTTCCTTCCGTCCTTTCCTTACCTTTCCTACTCCAGTTTCACCTTCTTTTTTTTGGTGTATGAACAACAAAAAAAGTAGTCTCGTGTAAATTTCATTCGACGTTAAAGGTACTGTATCTCATTTGCAGCCAACATCAAATTCTGTAGAATGAAAAATTCATTCCATTACCATCTCTTTCCTTTTATTTCCATAATTCCTCTAAAAGCCCTATGAGCGGGTTCTATTGACGAAAGAATATTTTAACAGCCTTTTCCGCTTTTGATCCTCCCACCGTAAAATGAATATATTCATACGTCTACTCGCGTATACTGGTAGGGAAATTGGTTCAAAGTATCCATTTCCAGCGCATATTTACCCAGTATTATTTATTGGGAAAATATTTATTTTATATATTTTAATCATGTACATGTGTCAAAATTTGATATTTTGAATTGAAATAATGAACCTATATTGGGATTTTTACACATCATTTTCACAAGCATTGTTCTCTCAAGTGAATGTAATTTTTCATATATGCTTTTGAAATATAATGTGGAAATGCTTTATACTATGAAACTTATTACTGATTTAATAGTATAGTATTAATGACTGCTTTGAGAGAAATAGTTGTTTTTATACGCTCAAGGGAAGGTTAGAATTGTGCTATTACCCGAGGCGTGCCGAGGGGAATAGCCCAATTGTAACCTTCCCGAGAGCGTATAAAAACAACTATTTCTCGAATATTAAAGCAGTCATTAATACTTTCATATGCCGGAAAAAAATAGACTAAAAAATAAAAAATAAAAAATACTTTTTTTTTTGGTCGAAGATGAGATTCGAACTCTTGCGTACAAAAGGTGATGTATCTAAAGTCAGCGCCTCAGACCTCTCGGCCATGGCGCGCTATTAACATGCTTGGCAGTTTTGTACCATATATACATTAAAATGGATTGAAACCGGCTTCGCGTGTGATGAATGCTTCGCAAAAGCTCCATATACGGACTCTTCTTTTACTTTTGCAATGCATATTGGCACGAACTTAGATCAAGATCTATCGGCAGATGTTGTTTTTTTGTTTTTGGAAGTTTATTTTCGTCTTCATGTCAACAATGCAAGATAAAATTGTCGGTAAGATCGATCGAGATTCAATTGTATTGAAATTACCGACCAATTATTCGCACACATACGGTATCCTCCATCGCTCAAACCATTTTTTAACATGTAAACCTATGGGGTAACCATGGAGACTGACCTATTTTTTTAATAACCATGGTTATTAAAAATATTAAATGTTTTAAGCATGGTTACCGGGAATTTTACAGGAACAGTTGAAGTTTATGAATGCAATTTCGACCAATCAGATGGCTGGATTACTTAAGTGAGGTATATAAACTTCTCTGCCTCATCTGTTTTTCAACTCTTTGAATCTACATAAGTCAATATTTTACTCGTGCCGTACTGTGTCTGTAAATTTGTATATATTATGGTGTTTGTTTTATTTCCTATGAATTTTGTTAAATTGCTTAAGTAAACCATATAATATTAACAAAGTTTTAATGGTCAGGGGTCTATATTTTACAGGCTATAAGCTTCTCAGTAGACCCCTCCGCGTATCTCCATTACTTTGTTGTTCATGTTCTCAATCTTTTCATTTTCTCTGTATTTTTTCTCAAATTATTGTTAATATTTGTCATAAACTTGTATAATATAAATAATATTTTGAAATTATAAAAGAATAATACCATTATTGAGTTGATTTGAATTGAAGACTATAACCGAATGATTCGGTTCGAAAGGGCGAAGAAAAAGAAGAACTAGCAATACTTTGCTCTTTTATTTATTCCTTCATTTTTCTTTCGGAAATTAGAAGCTTCGTTTTGCTATAAAGAGCATCTGTGTACTGTTAACTTACACGATTTTTCTTGTTGTTCTTATTATTGTTTGTACATTTTAATGAATAAATATTTTTTTTCGTAAAGTACTCCAATTATTGGGAAATTTAATCAATTTATATAAATTAGTCAATTCAAACTTGGTCAGCTTAAAAATGTAAATCAGTCTTCCGTCGAAAATATCCATGATTACCATACAAACACTATTCCCATGATTTGTATCCGTTTCGATGGATCTATTTCAATTCATATTTTATTTTAGAGCCCTCATTTTCCATCAGCTTCTCATCCAGCGAATACCTTTTACCTTGTGTTTATCGTGGTCAGCCGTATCTTCACTCCGAAGTGTGGGACACTGACGAATGCATGACCTGTTCGTGTGATAACAGCACTACAACATGCGTAATGGAATCTTGTCAACCGGCATTGTGCGTTGGACCCCTTAGACTGCCAGGAGGATGCTGCTTTATCTGTCCGTACGGTAAGTCTTCTGATAGCCCCCACCCCCACACGCCCTCTCATTAGACCATACCTATGTTGGAATGTGTCGCGAATTCACTAGTAAAATACATAAAAACAAAACAAAAAATAAATGGAAGTAGGATTTAATTGACTTAAATTGCTAGATTGCCTGATACCGGCCTCGTCGATTATTACTGTGTTACGAATCTGGGGTTTCCAAGTTGATCCGTGGGGAGGGGGGGGGGGGGGCACGAACTTATTGCTATCTCCCTGTATATTCCTCTCTAGCCCCCCTTTTTCAAATTTTATGTCTGTTTATCTACTTATTTTCTGCTATATTCTCTTATTTTTGCGGGCCTCTCTTTTTCAAGTTCTTTCTCAAGTGTTGCGAATGTCTTCAGTTTTTCCAAATGTTTTAACTTTCCCGTTGCACACATACCGTCATTTCGACTGCATTATTACTAGGATTAAAAATCGGTGTAAGCAATAAACCAATTAAGAACATTCATATAAGTGCCATGGGCGCACTGTTTATTTTGTCACACTCACATTTCTACGCTAAAGACCGCCCAAATTGCTCGCTAACGCAGTATTACGTCACTAATAACACCTCTTGTGAAACAGGCATATAAAACTGAATACTTTGACAAATTCATATCAGATATGCCAAACTCAAATGTATCAGCATCCAACGTTTATTCACCCCCCCCCCCCCTCTTTGCTACCTCTTTTTGTGTATCATCATGATAATTATTACTAGTCATCAAATCCATTTCTTAAATCTTGATTCATACCAGACGTGACAGTCCGTAAAGTTAAACCCACCATACAAACTAAACGCAATGTGACGACTAACAGTGATGCAACACTAGTTCTTGCAGTAGAAGTCAAATTTAGAGATGCCCAAGAAACGACAGGAGTGAGCGGTGAATATCTCTGGGAGTTGTCTGCCTGGATTGCTCCTGTAAACACTACTCACAGGTATGTGCTTGTGACATCAGATGAAGAGTCATAAAACCTGCGCCCAAAAACAACAAAAAAGTTTCTTGTATTACTCCAATATACTTTTTATTGGCTATTAACAGCTTTATCTCCTTTATGTTTTAATTGATACCTGTCTATTAAAAGTAAGTTACCTTGCTTTTATGTTCGAATTGATGTTTTAATTATATTATTTCAAAATAAAACTTGAAATTGTATGTATTTTGTTCTCCTTTATAAATAACTTGATAGACATATGCCCATAATTATACAATTTCCTCACAACTGCAACAGGAGTTTCATTTTTTTTAGATATGGCGCGTTAAAAATGTTCAGTATTATAATTATTATTATTACTTAGATAATATTGGATGGCTTTGATTGTGATACAAGCATATATTGCTGGAGCCATGACAATATTGGGCGAGTCAAAGACGAGTCTAATATTGTCTTAGCGAGAGCAATATATTCTTGTATCACACACAACAAAAAGCCATACAATATTAATATCATTATATATATTAGTCTGACTAGCGCAGGGGCGTAAATCCGTACCGAGGAGTGGGGGGGGGGGGATGATCGGCGATAGCCATCACATACTAGCACGAGCACACGCCCACACTAATTTACGCAAGCGCGCGCGATCGCGCGCACACACACACACACGCACACACGCAAACAACAAACACACACATACCCAAACACATGTACATAAATGTATACATGCATACATACATGCACGCAGATGCCAAATTTGAGGTAAAAGGTATAAGGTAAAAGAATTGGACATATTTCGAAATACTGACAGCTGCAAACTGTAGTGTTTTATTATAATGAACTCCGAAATAAGACGACACACTTTCAAGTAGTAACATAAAGATTGAGTATTTCGTCTGGAAGATGCGAACTCTTTATTTTGAGTCCCATCACTTAGAAAAAGATGTATAATGGTCAGGAGCGTCGCTAGACCTTTTTTAATGAGGGGGGGGGGGGGGGTGTAGAAGCCAACGAATACCGACAAAACTAACCCCCAATTACCGACAAAATTAAATGTCCCAATATTTACAAATTTAACCCTATAAACCTAGGGCCGAAGGCTAAATTGTTTTTCCAACGGACTATCTATAGTACTTGCGTATGCGCAAATGGTCATTTTCCTCGATGACATAAATATACGAATTATTTCGTCAACTTAGTCAGCATCATAGCTTTATATTTTAATGCAGGCGCGGAGCTAGGATCTTATTTTAGGGAGGAGCGGTAGTGAGCAGGTGAATCACTCAAAGAGCACACGAAGCGCGCTCATTAGGGGAATGTGGGGGATAGGCCTACCGCGCAAAGCGCGGAAGCTTAGAGGTTTCCTTAAAATTATTAGGAAAAGAAGACGATTTATTGTACCGTTCTCGACTGTTAACCCTTGTCTGAATGAATTTTCCCCCCTCCGGCGCGAAGCGCGAAAGCTTTGGCGTTACATTAAATTATTATAAAAAGAAGACGATTTGCTGTACCGTTCTCGACTGTTAATCCTTGTCTAAATTCAGTTCCCCCCCCCCCCCCGGCCTCCCTCCCGCGCGGAAGTTTTGGCGTTTTATTAAATTATTCGAGAAAGTAGACAATTCGTTGAACCGTGCTCGACTCTTAATCCTTGTATGAATTCAGTTTCTCCCTCTCTTAGATTATTAGAGAAATTAGACGATTCGATGTACCGTGCTCGACTCTTAATCTGTGTCTGAATTCGGTTTACCCCTCCCGCGCAAAGCGCGGAAGTTTTGACGTTTCATTAAATTATTAGAGAAAGCAGACGATTGGGTGTACTGTTCTCGATTCTTAATCCTTGTCTGAATTCAGTTTCCCCCTTTCCGCACGAAGCGCGAAAAGCTTAGACGTTTGATTTAATTATTATAGAAAGAAGACGATTCGTTGCACCGTTTTCGACTCTTATTAAGCCCTATTTATCTGAATTCAATTCAATTCATTCAATATAAACAACAAATTAATTCATTCATAGACCTACACAAACATCACATGCATTGCAGCCCTAAAATATCATCCCCTCGTCCCTTAAGTTTTAGGTGTGAACAAATGACAACCACCGAGTAGGACTTGGGCACAGTTACCGTATTATTTATTACTCTCAATCAGATGCGTTCACAGTTTTCACACCTCTTAAAAAATGTTTCTGGAATTCATATAATGATACATGTACTGTGTTTATTAATTAAATCTAATGAATTCTTTAATTTCCTTAGCCAAATCATTTCTCAAATATAAAAATAATAAGAATGTGACAGGCTTACCTTGAAATAACTGAAGAGACAAACGGCCACTGTAAGTCGTGAACACGCCAGGTCTGGAACTTCAGTCTTCATCTACCCACACTCAGGGGTCGGAGGGACCGCATGCGCGTTCCTAAAATCTCCAGGAAAGGGGTACTTTTTCGCGCGACAAAATCCGGCCCGAGAATTGTAAAAAAAGGGGGTGTATTTGACTTTTCACCCGGAGATTTCTTTAAAAAGGGAGTGGGTTTTTTCTCTCACTCTTTGGACTCCTGAGAAATGTAAAAAGGAGGTTATAAAATATCTTGAATATCATAGAAAAATTGATCAAATCCCGGGATCAAATTCCTGAAATTCCTGCTAGCTTTGAAAGCTCATTCAGGATTATTTCATTTTGAAAAGTAAAAACATTGGCCCCCAGTTCCCCTCGATCGACTAGAGCTCACCTGAAATAGGGGAGGGGGTGGGGTGGTACATTTAGCAGTGTTCCGGATTTTTTTTTTTTGGGGGGGTCTCTAAGGCAGGAAAAGCCAGCGCCGAAAAGCCGGCGAAAGGGGGATTCAGAAATGTTGGCAGTCCTGAGGGGTGTGCTTTCAAAGGGAGGGAACGAGCATACGCGTACACTAAATAACAATGAGTGGGGGGGGGGGGGTGGGGGTGCCGGGCATCTACTGTACATGAGTGCACTTTTTAAGCGCTAGCGCATTTTACGTCTAGGCTATAATAATACCTTGCAAAATAACGAAAAATTATTCTTAAGTTTATGAAGTACTTGTTCGCGCACGTCGCGCAACTACTCTTAATGATCGTGACATAGTGTAAACGTGTAGGCTATACAGTTATACATACATAACAAATAACTAATTTCTCATGCATTATGCCGAAATTGAAACAATCACATTTTTTTTCCTTCTTCTTCTCCCTTTTTTTCTCTCTTTTTATATTTGTACAGGCCATCCACGCCTCCTTCAAGCCAGGGGAGGGATGCATCCTCCCCACCCCTCTGGATTTTAGGCACTAGCGATGTAAGAACAATTGAGTTACCTCGGTAAATATGGCTTCGTTTTTTTGTGATATCGATAAAGTTGAAGTTCCCAGATGACTGAGCAATACGAAAACAATATTGGTCAGTCATCCGGGTACTGCGCTAAAGATATTGAATACACTGATTTATTGTACCACTTGAAAGCCTCATATAGATAATTATATTCTATATTCCCCAATCCAATACTTAGCCCTATACTCTACAATCTGTTTAATAGGTCAACTTTCTATTTATGAATTTGATGTTTAATGTTTACGTTTATTTGGATTAAGGTCATTACTGTCGCATTATCATCATTGCATTTGCTAGATTTGTTTTTATTGTTTATTTATTTAATTTATTTATTCATTAAGACATCTTTAAACAGGATAACATTGATCAGCTCGCAGGCTGTTTTACATAATGGTCCTGCATAAGGATGGAAAACACAAATACAAACTGACAATAATAGTAGTTACAAACAAAATAGCAGTTTTATACAAATGGTAAAAAACGAAAACAACACAAATAGGAAAATTAAGATTAGGGAAAACGAAAAGAGGAGAAAAAAGATAAAATAATGCAATGTGACTTTTACATTATTTATGACATTTTACATTAGAATTATATATAACAATGAAGTTAATAAACATTTTTTAAGCCCAATGAGTTGTGAATATGGTTTATATTGCATTATAATTATAAAAGATAAATATCACATTTAGGACGCAATGTAGGTATTTGAAATTTCTAGGTAATTGGGCTAGCAATCATTATAGTTATTGCATATAATGTTGTAGTAGTGAGGAGAAACGGCAGTGAACAAATTTTAACCACTAAAGGAACATTTTTTATATTGATATTTAAAACTCTCTACTGAATTGGCATTTTGGATATCATTGGGAAGCTTATTCCAATTAACCGCTCCAGCATACTTAAAAGATTGTTTGAATAAGGTTACGTTGGGTTTGGGCAATACTACATTAAGGGAGTTTGCATTTCTTGTGTGTAGGCCATGGCGGTCGAAATACATTTCTACTTCATTTGATAAACGAGGTGGAGCAATGCCCCTTATACATTTAAACATAAGCATAGCCAGAAAATAATCACGGCACTGATCAATAGTTTGCCAGGACAGTTTTTGTATCAATGTGTTGCCGCTTGCAAGTTCATAGTCAAAGATACCAGTTACATATCTAGCAGCTAATTTGAGTAATTTAGTATCAAAGTCTAAGACATCTAAATTGCTATTTGAAGCTAAGTTAGTTAAATGTTTATTTATTGAATTCAATAATCACTTTATTGATTAATTCATTAGTTAATTCATGTATTTATTCTTGTATTTATCTATCTATTCATTTATTTATTATTCATTTATTTATTTGTTTATTTATTAATTTTTGATGGTTTGGCGTCACCTGAGCCTCAGATGGAAAAATTCGAAGTTAATCACTGTGATCCTCGGGGAAATCAGCCAGTGGATGCATGCAACCAGGTCATATACCAGTAATACAAGTCTGTAATTAACTGTTCATTTTGCGTTCACTTTGGTCACCCTCAGTGACACCAGGATAGGTTTCACCGAGCAAGTTCTCAATTTTGGTCAGGCATCGCAGAGGTACATCAAAGGAGATCAATTCTTCTTTCGGGACGTCGTGTATACCTTCGTTGCTCCGTCTTTAAACTGCGACGAGGCTAATGTCTGTGTTGAGCTTAAACGTGGAAGAAATGCAGTAACAACCGATGATCGTCCTTTCCAGTTAAGCAGTGACCCAGACAGCTCTACACCGATGATTGGCTGCACTTCACTATGTACTGGTAAGAAGTATGCCAAGCTATGGAGGCCCGGGTGGATGGGCGAATGGCAGGGAAGGGCCGCGGTGGACACAAGGCTCATCGGATTGTCTAAATACCATCAGTGCTAACATTGTTAATATGGGCATGAGCCGTTTGACCTTAGGGGAGGGCCCGGCCCCCACCCCCACTCAGTGTTTTTTTAGGGTACGCATATGCATGTTCAGTGGCGTAGACAGGTTCGTACACCTGGGGGGGATGACTCAGGGGCGGATCTAGCTTTTTGCTAAGGGGGGGGGGTTGGCCAAAATAATGACGATGCAGAGCATCGTCCACGAGCCGCGAAGCGGCGATCCGATTTTTTTGGGGGTGTTTATTTGAACCCCGTAAGTGATGTTTTCCTGGCATCTATTAACACAATGGAGACCATAAAAAGCAGTGCATGATAACGTCTTTTTAAATCAAGTAACAGTTAAATACACAGTTATATCCAGAGTTATCATGTGTTTGGTTAAGTTACCAGATGAGTTGAATATCTTCTCACAATATTTGCACTTGGAAGGGTTTCTCTCCAGCGTGCGTTCTTTTTTCTTTCTTTTTTTCTTTTTTTTTCTTTCTTTTTTTTCCTTTTTTTTTTGTTTGTTTTTTTGGGCCGCCCAAGGGGGGGGGGGTTAAACCCCCTAACCCCCCCCCCCCGTAGATCCGCGCCTGTTTAATCTTGTGGTTATCTTGTGGTTTCCAAACCACAAGATAACCACAAAATACTTGTAAGATTTTCTTTTTTTTACCGTCTGAATTGGCTTTCACCGTGTGAATGCGGCTAACAACAATAAACACAATTACAATAATGATGAGGATTATTATTATCATCATCATAATTATTATTATTATTAATATTATAATTGTTATCATTATTATTATTACTATTATTATCATCATTATGACTTATTAAGTAAGCAAATATCATTCCCCAAACCTGGGGGGGTGATTGTACATGCCATTCCCCTCACCCCCCCCCCCCCCCCGTTGTCTACGCCCCTGTGCATGTTCCCTTCTTTTGAAAACACCCCCCTAAGTCCGGTGTGTAAAGTCAATACGGGCCGGATTTTTTTGTACTACGAGCCGGACTTTGGTGCGTGGAAAGTATCCCTTTACCGGTCATTTTGGTAACATATTTGGTATCCCCTTCACGGAGTGAGGGGGCCGGGGGAGGGAGTACTGTGATGGAGGCATGGGGTTTTTGCATTTGTTTTTCTACTTTTTTGGGGGAGGGGGCTAAAGCCCCCCAAACAGGGGCGGATCTACGAGGGGGGGGGGGGGGGGTAGGGGGTGCATGTGCATAGAAAAATGCCATCATGTGTTCAGACCCACACAGTATCCGCATCTTCATTAGGTCAAACCCCACCCCACCCCCCACCCCCCACCCCTCCCCCTTTAACAAAAAGCTCGAAAAAATCGCAACTTCGCGGCTTGTGGACGATGCTCCGCATCATCATTGGGTCACCCCCCCCCCTTAGCAAAAAGCTAGATCCACCTCCGCAGAGCCCCCCCCCCCCCCCCCCTCGTCCTCTCTCTCTCTCCCTCTCTCCCTCTCCAAAAAAAAACTTTGTTAATTGACCCGGTAGGAAATTGCTAACGATGTCATTACTCCAACTGTGTAGGCCGTTACATGTTCCCTTGTCTGGATAAGAAAGGAAGACATTTGCACGAAGATGTCTGGCAACGAGACCTGTGTACACAATGTACTTGCAACAACGGAGCAGCTGCGTGTTCTACAAAGGAATGCCCCGATCCTGCTTGCAACAGGCCTGTGAGACTTGAAGGCGAATGCTGTCTATCCTGCCTAAATCGTAAGATATATCCTAAAGTTTGTTAATAAACATTTTCTTCTAAGGTACACATATTATGAACAATTGGAATATTACGCCTCCTGACTCCCAAGTACATAGCGGTGTATATAACTGTTGGCAAGAGTGGGGTGGGGGAGGGGGTAAGTTTATCGATAAATCATGAAATTGTACATATATATATATAAATATATGTATATATACCGCCTCGCTTCCTGAATATGCTTCGAGGGTTGGCGTAAAGGTTTCCACTTTCTTATGGTTACACGATAATACTTTTATCTTTACACAAAAGTTTCAAGAGCGGTTCCAGAAGATTATTATAAAGTGATCCGTCGCGTAGCGATCCATAGAATCACCGCTAAATTTCGTCAAGGTTCTTCTATCTTCTGTATTAATATTATTTATTCATTTTCATTCTCTCATGCAAACTTGTTTGGCAAATATCTCAATAGTGGAAAGAGCTAAATCAACAAAAATTTCATTACAAGATGTTTAAGTCCAAATCATAACGTCGAGATTTTTTTCGAAAACGTGGTCACGTGACCTTACAGGCGCTATTTTGTTGTTTTTCATGCATGTTTTTCGACCATCATATCTCAACAACGGAATGTCGTACAGACTTCTTATGAAGACCGTTAGTTAGTGCATGAGTTGCCCTACTTTCGTTTTGTTGACGTAAACACGATGTAACGTCATCTTCATTACATAATCACCTGTCCAATATTGTAAAAAGTGAAAATGACCTTGAAAACGTTAATCTTTATTAACTTAGTAATTGAATATAATTTTGACATCACATTTATATCACTCATATATCTTAACATGGCAAATAATCTGACAAAAAAATAAACTTCAATAATGCTTACAGTTCGAAATAGCGCCCTCTCAATTTTTCGAAAATGAAAATTTTGAATTTTTGTAAGTAACTCAATAATTATTTAGCCGATCCGTACCCTTTTTCAAATGTAATTAGGTCAAGATATGCGCTTTCCACAAACAAAAAAGAAATTTGAGTAGGTTTATGCAAAGCGAACACTTCGCCGAAGATGGCGTTCTTTGAAAAATACGCAAAATATGTTAAACTTGTTATTACTCTGAAACTGTTATAGCTAGCCCATGGAACTTATCAGAAACATGTTATTGATCATTAATCACAATAATAGGTGAGGCTTTCAAAAAGTAATGGCCCAAAAAACATAATTTACCTGTCCTTTCGAAGCCCCCGTCACGCATGAATGAACATGATATCTGCTTCATAATAAGGCGTTAAAAAAGATGTTGTAATGCCCTTTGCGACCGTTTTTACCGGTTTTTAGAGAAAAAAAATGTTTGATTAATATGTGGTGCTTGTGCTCCACCCCTAGACTAAGTTACACACAGGTAAGGAAAAACTACGCCATCAGTTGTACCTATGCTTTGCAGCTCGTAAAGACACCTCACACCTCAGCGGCTGTATACAAGCTGCAACACAAACAGGCTGGCTACCTTGACAGCTTCAATTAAGCATCGTGCGCGCCGCACGGTGAAACTAGCGGCTTCGTTTAATAAGTAGACCAAACTGATGGTACGTAAAATCAGCACAGGCAGGTGGTGGGCGCAATTGAAGAAAACAAATTAACAACTGGGGTCATCTATAAATATTAATTGTCCATGTTCGCTTCTGACAATATTTAGCTAGACGCCTTCATCCTAGAATAAAGTCTTTTAAATGATCCACGGACATTTCTTAACAGTTATTAATTATGACGAGGATCCATGTTGAAATCCCGATGAAGAATTATTAGCTAGATTTCAAGTGCATAGATACATTCCTTAATTACAGGATATGCATGAACATTATGTGTAGTTATTTTAATTATTGTTATCATTATTATTGTTATTATTATCAATTTCATTATTATCATCATTATAATTAATATACTTATTATCATTATCATTATAATTATTATTTCAATTGTTATTATTTATTATTATTATTATTATTATTATTGCTGTTGTTATCGTTATTATTACTCTTCTTCTTCTTCTTCTTATTAGTATCATTATTATTATTATTATTATTATAATTATCATTTTTATTATCATCATCATCATCGTCATAATCATCATATTTCGTTATATCTTTATAAAATTAATTAATGACTTAAATGCAGCTATTTACTCATGCAATAAAACTTATGTTATATCTTTTAAGATTTAACTTTATTCGTTACCTTCTTTGTCGACCAAAGAATGTCCCGACAAGTCCGATGTATGGATACCACTGGTGATATCAACCAGCGTTCTCGTCGGTGTAGTAATCGTCGTCCTGACCATTGTGTACTTGCGTCGTCGGAAGAAATTCGAAACACCGACTGATCGTGATGCCCACCAGATGGTTTCGACAGAATAATTTTGTAATGAATTCCTTAACAGAGAACTTCATGTTTCTATGTTCTGTATTTCTTTGAGCAAAAAATTGTATTTAAGACCTACCATCTCGGCAAAATAGACCAGTTCGTAGTTGACACATAATAAAAATGACCCCGAATATCCACAGATCTTTTACCAAAAGAGTCATTCCACTTCGCGCATTTCATAATAAACACCGCCGAAGTAAACAAAAATGTACTTCATGAATACCTTCTGTTTGCTGTCTTGAGAAAAAGAATTACAACAGTGTTTCATAGCATTTACCGTTGGTGCATAAATTAATGATTAATACAAAACTTGCATCAATTTGTTGTACAATTTTGGTACAAATTATATTTGTCTCCCAATGCGCATAATATACCTACTAACTGTATTATTGCTCACGAAATTCTTTCTTCAAAGTCGTGATATATATCAATAAGGAGTAAAAAATAAATCCTGTCAACATATTGTATTTATTTAAACTCACATTTGGTCATTCAAATCGATCAGAAGGGCCGGTGATGGCTTCAGAGAGCACCGGGTACACGTGCCCCTCCCCCTCCCCAAGTAAATATAGAAAACAAATAGAAGAGTCATGGGCCGATAACTGTTTTGTATGTGTGCTTGTAAGAGGCTTTTTAGATTGCAGCCCCCTCCCCCTCTGTGAGAAAATCTTGACTCCGCCACAGAGGACCAGAACTCCAGATATGCCTATCGAGGTCCTTATTGGCAAGCTATTGATGGTAAACTCGATGTTTATCTCTCTTGAATTCATGAGATTTGCTGAGACTTGTTATTATGGACAAACCCATTTAAACTACGATGGCTGAGACTTCCACGATATCAGATTCAGGTAATTTCTATGTCCACCATCTTTTTTAAATGTGTGACAATAAAACGACGTGTTACGTAATCCGAACTCGATTTCTATGGGTAAGGTATTATAATTGCCCCCTGGTTGGTTTTCCGAAATTAGCTACGATCGGGTCCTAAATGTGATGTTCCCAAACATATTCCTCACTTATATCATCATATTTAAGTTTGATATCGATATCAACTTTAATACATGCATATAGGCCTATCCGTCTTGCGCATGCGTTGTTTACGTCTGAAGAAGTGTAAAAACAAATACTAAAAGTAGAAGAAAAATTATTTCCTTTTTATCCCTCAAATTTGTTTTAACAACGTTCAAAAAAATTAATAGTTGGTAGCTTATATTTAGGTTTCGTCGTATGGATGTAGGATGTTTCTTTCCTTGGGACCTAGTGACGAGTAATTCCATTAACTTGGAATTAATAATGAATGAAATTAAATATTCGGAATACAATCGTCATATATTATTTGTTGCTATGTCGGGCAAACTTGGGGCAAATTTTCGAGTTTTAAAGAACAACCTTTGATTGAAAATATGCACAAAATGTGAATATAATACATTGATGAAGGACTTCGCATCGTACGTCACGTTATCAAAAAAAGGGAGATGCCCATGTCGTGCTGAGAAACTTTGCATTATGCTAAGTTTATACTTCACTCATACACTTTGGTTGGGAATCTTGTAGATTAGTAGGCAAGAATACAATAAATATCTCAGAATACCTTAAGTTATTTCCCGGGGATAGGTTTCCTTTAACCATTAAAGCTTCCTGCTTTAACGTAGTACCTATGTTTATTTTTATTTATTTTCTTCAAATTTCCAAAGACAGTTCTTTTCACTGTAAAAAGCCTGCTTTAATTTTCTGTTAATCGATTTTTAAAGAGACCTATATTGTAATGTACAATAAAAGATGTTCAAATGGTAAATTTATTATATAATATTTCACGATATAAAACTAGGAAGATATGAGAAGTGCACAATATTCCTTAGGAGATATTGGAGTTTAAATGACTTGTTATATCAATCTTTTGAATATCTTTCAACAAATTATATTTGTATTGCAAAAATCATATCCTTGAGGTGTGTAGGTATTTGTGTAGTTTTATCTATACCAGTATCGCCTTTATTTTAACCAAGATAAATCTATTTCATCAAAATTACGTTTTATATTAATGTAAAGCATTATGACATATCGGAATAAAACGACAGAGAGATGGGGTTATTGACAGAGATTTCGCAAGAGATTAAGAGTTTTTGTTTGACTCGTAGGAAGAGGAGGACGATTAGTGAGCATTAGAGAGGGTGAAAGATTGGTGATTAATAAAGAAGAAAGACGTAGGAAGTCAAAATGAAAGCAAATTATGACCTGAGAGATTTTAGATCTTAGATTTCAGATTTTTATTTGGAATCCAACCTTTAGTTTTAGTTGCGATAAATAAATAATGAGAATAGATGAAGAGAATTGGAAAGAGGATGGAGAGATTTTGTGGGTGAGAGAGTTCGTGAAAAAGAGGAAAGGAAAGAAAAGATCGGAGAAGAATGGATGAGACATAACAAGAACGTCGAAGAGAAATTTCGTCATTTATGAAAACGAGGAATACTTATTTTTCCTTCAATATAGGAACATACACCTGCTCCAAAAAGCACAGAAAAATCCAAAGAACGAGGTACCCATTTCCTTGGTTTATTGATTTATTTCCAAATAATAGAACAACGTTAAAGGTATTTTCGTGTGCAATTATTGTAGATTTAGCGCCCTTTATCGTCCGCTGGAAATGAACATAGACTGTTTGTAAGATAATATAATACATGTAACTTCAAATGTTACGCTCATGGACTGAAACAACAACAACAACATGATACGTTACTAGTGAATAAACATGTAAAGCTCAAAACGATCGCAAAAACTTTCAAAATCCTAACTCTGGCAATTTCAATAGCCTTATATATGTGCAGAATACTGAACAGTTCAAACGTCACAGTGACATTATTAAATAATCCAAACAAAATTATATATGCAAAACAATAAATGTAGTGAAATTGTCCATTTTAAGCTTTAAGCTGATTTCAAACCCCTCATTTCTGTCTGTGGATATCCGCTTATATTGAAATATCTGAATAAAATGAACGGGGATGAGGTAGATGAAAAATAATTAATAAGCAATTTAAAAGAGAGGGGCAAAGATTGGTGCTTATGTACGAGAAGCAATAGGAGCAAAATATGACCTGCAAGATTTGAGATCTTAGATTTAGGATTTTTATTTAAAATCTAACATTAATTTTTGGTTGCACTAAAGATCTTACCAATAGATGAAGAGAATTCGGAAAGAGATTCGAAGGATTTATTGGTGAGAGAGTTGGTGAAATAGAGGGAAGGAAAGAAGAAATCGGAGAAAAATGGATGAGATATAGAAAGCACAATAAAGAGAATTGTTTTCATTTGTGTAAACAAGGAATACTTCAGGTTAAACCAACAATAGAAGAAAACTTGTAAAAACATGAGAAAATCATTCTTCCTCAAAATAGGAACATACACCTGCTCCAAAAACCACAAGAACATCCGGACAACGAAATACCCATTTCAATAGTCTTTCGTGCCAAATTTCGAAACTTTCAAACAGAGCAATGACATTATTACATAATCAGGAATTATTTTCTAAATCCTACATCATTGTATTCCCCTTTTCATTTGGTACAATATAATTTTACATGGTAAGAAAAACAACAGGCTGTTTTGTTAAATGACTTTCATAGTTCAAGGTCAGCGCATTGGCTCAAATGTGACACGTTTTATAATGTTGTTTTCCACTTAATTGATTGGTAAATACTTGTAGTTACCGTGGTCACTTTGGCCTTGCACATCATTAACATCAGGCTTTAAAAAAAACAAATCATCACGTATCATTCCTACATTTATTTCTTTATGCAAAACGGGGAAATGTACGCAGCTTCTTTGTACAAATGAAACATTGGTTTAGCCGAAGCTAGATAGTCAGGGAGAGTTCCGAAAAAATCTTCAGTTAATGTAAAATATTCAAACTTCACCGTTAAACACGGAAACAAAAGAGACAATTGTGTTGATGATGTTAAGGATAATAGAGCACCTGATTAAAAAAGAATTAAAAGCCGCTGGTAAAGTTGATTAACGAAATTGTACCCATTCTGAAACATAATGATACGTGTTGCAGCCATTAGGCTGAAGTGTACATTAAAAGATTAAAAACCTGCATATGAAACCCATAATATAATATTATAACCTGGCAGAAGTTATCAGCAATTTGGCATGGTAAAGGAAATGCTTAGGTGTGGATATTTTTCTCCTCCGGTGGTCTCAATGTACATCTTAGATTGAAAAAAAAACATTGAAAAATCAAAGAAAGTGTCCATTGTGACGATGTATGTTAAGAAGCACGGTGAGGAATAGTTAGGCCAGTCAAAGTTATATTTTGTTCCATCCGTTGACGAACATTTCTGAATTATTTGTTTAAAAAATCTATATGCCGTTAAAGTACAAGTCCATTCCAATAATAACTTACTTTCAATAGAAGCAGAAAAATCAGCCGAACCAATCTAAAAAAGTTTGAGCAAAATTAGATAACTTATAAGAAAGTTATGAAATTTTGAAAAAGTATGTAAAACTATAGAACAATGGAAATCCCTACACAAATTGCCAATTTGCTCATCAGTTTGTGACGTCATGTCCTCACTATTTATCGATTGCTTTATATAGTCTAATCCCATTAATTTCTATTTTTATCCCCAAAAACTTGATTTCCCCATGCCTTTGCCCAGGTTTTATGATTTGTATCATATTGCGTACATGACATTGCACAAAATCTTGTATGAATTTTCTGAGTATTGTCTAGTCTATTCATTATTATTGAATTATCTAAATAGTTTATCAAAAGTCACATTTTCCATGATTCAACTGAAAAAAAATTACTCTATATTGGTGTATCCACACAAAATCATATTACTATCAATCTAACTTGGATGCTGGTGTGAAGAAAAAAGATTTTTAGGGGGAAAATAGGAAATTTATATCATCAATATAAAGAAAACAATTAGTGGATAGTGAGGATATGACGTCACAGACTCATGAGTAAATTTCCAATTTGTCTTGTGATTTTCATTGTTCCGTAGTTTTACAGAATTTTTCAAAAATTCATAACATTCTTATTAGATATCCGATTTTGCTCAAATTTTGTTTTATTGATTTTTCTGATTTTTATGCTTCTATTGAAAGTAATTTATTTTTGGAGTGGAATTGCCCTTTAAGATCTAATTTTCTTAGTAACGCACATGGGACGCTATGTTGAAATGCCTTGGACCAGCGTTTTTCGGCTACCGGTGCTCCGCGGCACCTTAAGATGCTACAAGTCATCGCTTGGGATGCAGCAAAAGATTTTTAAAGTTCTGATATTCCGGGCGACCATCACCTCATTTTTTTTTCAGCCAGATGCTCAAAGATAGTCATATTCGAGCGTCAGCAAACCCGAAAGTGTGTGTTTGATAAGGAAATAACATTTTATAGACAATAAAGTTAGTGTCTTATTTACTCGCTCGCTTCGCTCTGTCGCAGAATTTAGAATCGGGATGATTTCAGGCCTGCTTTTGCAGAAGAGTACTCGAATATATATCCATTAAAAATTATCCATTATATCTATATAAAAATCCAATGATGAGAGTGTTTTTTTTTCCCTGGCTAAACTCGTTGTTCAGGAAGAGGATAATCCCGTGCAAGGTGATGCCTACAGGTCCTCATATTCGGGTATGAAGGTGCCGGAATGTATCATTTGTGTATACTTTCAGTCATTTGTATAGCGAGATGTCCAAATATATTATTTTATATTGCAGGTGGTGTCATCCAGTATAGTCCCATCATCTTCATGACAGGGAACGTGGATTGGTCTCCAGCGATCTGGCTCGTCCTGTAGATGAACTTATAAATCTGCATTCGATTATGAAGCCTGGAAGACCGGTTACCCAGACAACGGAGCAGAAAATCAGTGTGTCTTCATTCCGCCAAGACCCTGGAGTAGGCACCTGTTCTGACGCAACTGGGATTGTTACGGTGTCCGGGTAAATTTCGTCTGCATCAAAAAGTCTGATTAATTTACCTTCCTTGTCTGACTTGGCAAAAATGTTTCCTCATGTCGACTCATGAGTCATGGCCTCTCTCTCTCTCTCTCTCCCTCTCTTATTCCATAACGCACATATATCCCACTCTCACTCCCTCACACACACGCACACACATACACTCGTGCTGAGAAACACTGCATTCTGCTAAATTTATACCACTCTCGTAATGTACATTTTGGTTTGGAATCTTGTAGATTATTAGGCCAGAATACAATAAATATCTCAGAATACCTTTAGTTATCTCCTGGAGTAAGATTTCCTTAACCCTAATAAGGCCGGGGGGCATAATGCCCCCTCCCTGTCGAATTTCTGCCGCTGCATCAAAACCGCTGAACCTTTGGCGCTAAAATTTCATAAGTGTTTCCCCATGTCTCCCGCACATTTTAATACCAAATTTGTTATGGGCGAACCTATGGTTCGGGTGTTAGATGACAAAATACATCACATGTCAATCAAAATATGTGATTCTAACAAATGTGCGTGTGTAAGTATATTGCATTCATATGATCTTTATCAAAATCAATATCATGAGTGGTTTATTTCATGTTATATCTCATTCCTGATTATACTTGTTTAGTATTGGCCAAGCATTTTTTTATTCACATAATGAAATACAGAAGAAATTAAAAACAATACAAAACATAAGAAATTTGTAATTATATATATAAATGAAACTGACGCTTTTCACCCGCAGATTATTGTACAAACTATAGTTTCATATGAAACAACATGTAGCAAACAGAGATTGATAGTTTATGTATATATACTCATAGGGAGAGGAGAAAAATAGTATTAAAGCAGACTTGTATTTAAAATCCATCTAAAAGTTTTCTTTGCAATAAAGAAATAATGATCATAGATGAAGAGAATGGAGAGATTTATGTGGATCAAAAAGTTTGTCGGCATTTTTGTAAATGAGTAATAGTTCAGGTTAAACAAACAATAGAAGAAATTTTGTACAAACTTCAGAAAATAATATTTCCTTATAGGAACATACACCTGCTCCAAAATCCACAAGGAACATCCGGACAACGAGATACCAATTTCCTTGAGTTATTGATTAATTTGCCCTATAACAGAATAATATTAAAGGTATTTTAAGTCATTAATCGTCCGTTGTAAATGTAAATAGACTGCATCGGAATCGTAAGATAATGTAATACATGTAACTTCAAAAGCTATGATCAATGACTACATAAACAACAATAACAACATAATACTTACCTTGTAAAGCTCAAACTAGCGCAAAGCCTTTCAAAACCAATCTTTTGCAATGTCAATAGCCTTTCGAACAAAGTGTTAAAACGTTAAAACATGACAATGACACTATTACATGATCATAAACCGTTCTCTTTATACATTATAAGAGGGTAGTGAAATTGCCCATATTGTTCACGATCATTAAAAGTGACCATCTTTAGCGATTTTTATTTTAATCTTATTCACGACTTGTTTCTTCATGGTTAGTCTTTTTACGTCTGGATTATGCCTTTAAGCTACCGTATCCATTTCTGGCCATTGTTCTAAGAAGGTATTTTGGGAAAGAAAGTTTATCAAGGAAACTTCATGAATATAAAAGCAGGCGATCTGTCTATTTAAACCTTCAGTATCTCTGGGCTTAAATCAATTGTTGTCAAAACACTCCAAATGATGATGAATCGTTCTTGGTACCTTGCTTGTCTTGTATTTGGAAGTCTGGTGCTCGTGGTGCATCATGCCTCTTCCCAAGGTAAGTCTTTCATAACTATATTATACAGCTAGTATACATGTCATGGTTATTATATCACAGTGCTATTTGATTCATCGTTTCATCGTTCATCGATATCTACTTCAGATATTATCTTCCATACTTAACCTCGTGGAGATGCTTTAAATCCTGTCTGCACTAGCTTGGCCAGGAGGGATTTAGACCTCCATGCATGGTCACTGACAGGTGGTTATCTCATAAAATCAGCTCTCAATTAACATAAGATCATGGGGGACCAACGGGTACCGCTTAGACATTGTTTGCTGTATAGAGGGTGGAATTAAGTAGCTACAAGAAGTGCAGTCCCGCTTAAGGGGACTTAGGGGCGTCGGTCCCGATGACTTACTTACAAGTATACACATGCTTTCTTAGCTGTCAGGTAAAAACACACCATCATACAATCAATTTTTCATTACCAAATCTTCTGATGTTGAATCGAAGGAATATTACCAATATAAGAAAACCGTTGACAGCCATCTCAATAGCGAGATTTTAGACAAACGAGTTTACAGTTGTACATTCCTCGACTGCATGACCGATCAAAGCTTTTGCGTTATTCACTCCGTTTTAACGAGAATGAATACCCAACTCTCAAGCAACATTTTACTTTCCAAATGCCAACAACTCCACAAATCAATGGCTGAAATTCCGTTTAATCGGATCAACCTTCGTAATAATTTCATTTGCATCACAGACGGGAAATAAGAGAAACAGAATGGCAGAAGTTTGACTTAAATCGGATCAACAATAAGAAAGTTATTAATGTTTGAAATATGAGATCACCGTATCTATGCGAATCTAAAATTGGCAATTTGGTCACTGGGTTTTGACTTAGTCGCGGATAACTCTCCCGTTTATCGTGTACAAAATTATGATCAATTTTTGTTTTCTCCTTAGCGCCTTCTCTCTTGGGGCAATACTAACAATATATTATGGATAACATAATTACTAGCACAGGTTCTCTAAAAAGAAATAACGATCTGTATTTTTTTTGTTCTTCATTTTTTGTGTTGGAGAAATTACCGATTCACCAAATTTGAAGGGCTCATATTTATAGTATAACAACTTCCAAAATATTTAACTTTCTGATCTTTTCTCCAATTTCATTTAAACTTCCACCAGTCTGCTTCAATGATTTTGTTGCTATCTTCTAGAGTAGTTTGCAATTAGATTTGACTTTCTTTTAATCAAACCTTTGAGCGAGCGTTTGGAAATTGATGTATTAAAATGATATTAGATGAAGCTAAATAGTACAAATGATAGCCTGTTTCTAAATTGATGTACTTATTGCAATTATTTATTTCTCTCTTTATTTCATCGCAATCTTATTTAATCCAGCCTGCATCTTAACGTATAGGATTTAAAATACCTTCTCGTGTGTACCTGTTAAAATTTATGATGTGTTTGGTCAAAAAATAAAGGGGACATTTAATGAACTTAACATCCGAAACCCATATGCGAAATGAAATTCAGATGTTCTCTGTATAGATTTCCATGGTTAGAGAGTATTCACGGAAAACAACACGCTATACTCTTCATTCTTCAACGTGTGTGATCTGCTCACAACCTTCTCAAACGCTTCTTTTTCCGTCCTTTCCTTTTCCTTTCTACTTCCATTAACTCATTTCTGTTGTTCGAACAACGACAAAAAAAAAATCGTTTAAACGTTTTATAACAAATTATTTCAACTACCATCTCTTTCCTTTCCTTTCTTTAATTCCTCTGAACGCCCCATGAGCGGGCTCTATTGAGGAAAGAATATTTGTAACAGCCTTTTCCAATTGGTGTTACCGTAAGCCCCCAATCGTAAAATGAATATATTCATACACCTGTTTTCATACACTGGTAGGGAAATTTTTTTGTAATATATAGTTGGTTCAAAATATCAGTATTCAGTGCATCTTTACCCAGTTTTATTTACTGGAAAAATATCTAAATTATATATTTTAATCATGTACATGTATCATTTTATATTTTTTATTGACAAAATAAACAAATATTGCGATTTTTACATATTTCGCAAGCATTGTTCTCTCAAGCGAATGCGATTTTGTATTTATGCTTTTGATCGCATGAGGTATTTCTCTTAATGTGATGTGTTCAAACCCCTGAGAATCATCATCATTCTTCGACTTTGAACGATAATAAATTTTCAAACACGTTTTAATAAAATCATTACTAGAGGCCTACCCATCTTCCCATCTTTGCTACATGTTGAAATAATTTGGTCACCGAAAACTCAAAAAAAAAAAATAATGTATAGAAAAAAAACACCACAGAATATAGAATATTTCAAAAAATTATTTGATCCATGAAAAATGGTCAGATCTATTTCATCAGGCAAACGTAAACATTGCACATGATAATTTTTATAAGAATGCTTTTGAATGCAATTGATGATGCTATAAAGTAATTTAAAAACAAAATATACAAACTTATTACTGATTTCATTGACTCTCTTTACTCGTACGGTAAATGTATCTGTAAACGTCATCTGTGTTTATTATGGTGTTTGTTGTTTTAGTTTTCTATTATTCTTGTTAATTTGCTTAATTAAGCCATATAATATTTGTTTTTTGTAAGAGTCAGGGATTGACATATTACAAGCTATAAGCTTCTCAGTAGACCCCTCTACATATTTAATTTACGTTGATGTTCTCAATCTGTTTATTATGCTCCATATTTCTTCTCAAATCGTTGTGAATATTTGTCTTAAACTTGATTAATTTGGAGAATATGTGGAATATGGATAAATTAATGATACTGAGACATTGTAAATGATGTGCATTTCAGCTTTTGGATATAGAATTGTCAAAATTAAACCCTTATTGAACTGATATGAATTGAACACGATCACCGATTTATTTTGTTCGAAAGAACTAAAAAAGAATTTTCTCTGCAATTTATTCCTTGACTTTTCTTTTCGAAGACTCTTCTTTTTCTGTATCACTTAGCAGCGGTGAACCTTGGTTCCCTTGTATATATCATGGACTTCCGTTTCTTCACGGCGAAGTGTGGGACACAGGCCCTTGCAAAACCTGTACGTGTGATAACGGCACTACAACATGCGATATTGAATCGTGTCGACCGGTATTCTGCGCTGAACCCCTTAAACGGCCAGGAGAATGCTGCCTTTCCTGTCCGTACGGTAAGTCTTCTGATAGCCCCCCCCCCCCACCCGCCCTCTCATATGAACACACCTATGTGGGACTGTGTCGCGAAATTCACTACTACAATACATAGATCCAACTAGATTGCCTGATTCCGAGACTCTTCAACTATTACTTTGTTACAAATGTGGGGTTTCCAAGTTAATCGAAAGGGGGAGGGGGGGGGGGGGGTAACAAAAAATATCCCTATGTCACTATGTGATCTTCTCTAGATCTTTTTTTTCTTCTAATTTTCTCTCTTTATATTTCCTTGTTTTCTGCTGTGTTCTCATCTTTTCGTTGACCTCTCTTTTTCAAGGTCACGTCATCTTCAATTCCCGAAGTGATGCGTATATTATGTTGTGTGTTTCCCAAACGTCTAACTTTCACTTTACACACACGTCGTCATTTCGGTTGCGTTAGTACTAGGGTTAATAAACTGGTGAAAGCAATTAGCCAAATACCATCATAATAACATATTCCATGGGCGCAATGTTTATTTTTTTACTCTCACATTCCTACGCCAAAGACCATGCAAATTGCTGGCTGATGCACTATAACGTCGCTAATGACGCCTCCTCTGTAACATGCATATAAAACTGAATGCAGTGACTCATTCATATCAGACATTCCAAATTTAAATGTTTCAACATCTAACGTATTTTCATTCCCCCCCCCCATCTTTTTTCGTATCATGATACTTATAAACTAGTCATCAAATCCATCTCTTAAATCCTGATTCATTCTAGACGTGACCGTGCGTAAAGTCAAACCTACCATACGGAGTAAAGGCAATGTGACGACAAACGGTGACGCAACACTAGTTCTTGCGGTAGAAATCAAATTTAGAGACACCAGAAAAAAGACAGGAGTGAGCGGCGAATCTCTCTGGGAGTTGTCTGCCTGGATTGCTCCTGTAAACACTACTCACAGGTATGTGCTTGCGACATCTTTACATAAACAGATGAAGAGTCTTAAAACCTGAGCCCCCAAAAATGTTCTTTTATTACTGTAATTATACTTTGTATTGGCTATTAACAACAGCATACTTGTATATTAAGCGTGTTTAACCTTGCTATTATGTTAAAAATTTTGTTTTAGTTATAACCATTATTGCGAAATTATGTCCTGAAGTATGTTAAACTTAAAACTATGTGCATTTTGCTTTCCGTCTTGAATTACTTGATAGACATATGCCCACAATTATACAATTTTCTCATAGCTCCGCCAGGCGTGTCGGTGTTTTTTTTTTATAGGTTTTTGTTTATTTCTCTCATAAAGTAAGTTCTACATCATTTTAACATTTTATACAAAATTACAAATAATCTTCAACTTTGCAAGTGAACAATTAATTATAAAGTTTACAAATAAATTGTTAATATAAAAAACATTTGCAGATGAAGTTACCTATTTACATTAGAAAAATATTCACTTAAACGAAAGTAGTATAGTTCACTATTATTGTTATTATTATTCTATATTCCCCAATCAAATACATAAGCCTAATTCTAAAATCTGTTTCATAGGCTCATCAACTTTTTATTCACGAACTTGATGTTTAACTTGTACATTTATTTATCTATGTTATCTATTCTATTTTGTAAACATGGTATCTTGTCTGCAATCATGTAACATACTTAATTTTTTGAATTCATTAACAAAACCCGAATTGAATCGAGTTATAAGGACACAAACTCGAGGATGAAGGTCGTTATTGTCGCCTTATCATCATTTCATTTGCTAGAGAAATGTATTTGTTTAGTTATTTTATTTATTGAATTTATTAATAACTTTATTAATTAAATCATTAGTGAATTCATCTTTTCATTAATCTATTTATCTATCTATTCATTTGTATATTATTCATTTATTTATTTGTTTATTTATTAACTGTTTATGGTTTGGTGTCACCTGAGTCTGGGATGGGAAATGCGAGCTTAATCACTGTGATCCTCGCTGAAATCAAGCCTGTGGATGCATGCAACCAGCTCATATACCAGTAATACAGTCAGTATGTAAATTATTCGTTCTGCATTCACTTTGTTCTCTCTCAGTAACACGAGGCTGGATTTCAACGAGCAAGTTCTCAATGTTGATCAAGCATCGCAGTGGTACATCAAAGGAGATCAATTCATCTTTCGAGACGTCGTGTATCCCTCCAGTGCTCTGCCTTTAAACTGCGACGAGGCCAACGTCTGTGTTGAGCTTAAACGTGGAAAAAATGCAGTAGCAACCAATGATCGTCCTTTCCATGTTAGCAGTCTCCCCAAAAGGTCTACATCGTTGATTGGCTGCACTTCTCTATGTACTGGTAAGAAGTAGGCCAAGGAACGAGGGGGGGGGGTACACAAGAATTATTGGTCATCATTGGGTGGGCTGAATAACCCCGGAAGCAGTATTAAATTCACTTAAATCTGCTAAATTTTGCCTGATTTCGGGATTCTTCAACTAATACTTGTTTCAAATTTGGGGTTTTCAAGTTGATCGGGAGAGGGAGGAGCACGAAAAAGTCCTTATTTTTCTGGCGCTCTTGTCTAGCATCTTTATTCCTGTTCTTCTATCTTTATATCTGCTTAGTTTCTGCTATCTTTTCTTCTTTTCATTGGCGTCTCTTTTTTATGGGTACATCTCCTTCTTTTTTTTTGCCAAAGTGCTAAGTATGTGTTGTGTGTTTTTCCAAATGTCTTATTTTCTCGTTGCTCTAGTGTCGTCATTTCTTCTTCTTCTTCTTCTTCAAGATAATCTGCCTCCTTCAAGACTGAAGATTCTTGCAGATGCCGTATACTTGGCCTGATTGGGGTGTGCAGGTGGACCATTACACCGGGGTTTCCCCCTTCTCTTATACGAATAGTGCAATGGGTTCTTAACGTGCAAGGTGGTGACTCTCCTGTACACGGGGCCTCCATTTAACGTCCTATCCGAGGGACGACGTCCTATCAAACTGATGAAAGCAATTAGCCAAAGGACATTCATAAAAATGTCATGGGCGCACTTTATTATGTTGTCACTGTCACATTGCTCCGCCAATCACCGCGCAAATTGCGTGCTGACAGAGTATTACGTCACTATTGACGCCTCTTTTACAACAGGGATATCAAACTGAATAATGTGACTCATATCAGACATGCCAAACTCAAATGTTTTAGCATCTTACATTTATTCACCCCCCCCCCCTTAAACCTTATTTTTTCGTATCATGATCATTATAAACAAGTCATGAAATCTATTTCTTAAATCCTGATTCATACCAGACGTGACAGTGCGTAATGTCAACCCTACCATTCAAAGTCAACGTAGTGTGACATCTGACGGTGACGCAACAATAGTTCTTGCAGTAGAAGTCAAATTTAGAGATGCAAGAAGTACGACAGTGCAAGGGGAATCTCTCTGGGAGTTGTCTGCCTGGATTGCTCATAAGAAAAAAAATAAAAGGTAGGTGCTTGCGACATCCTCACAGAAACAGACGAAGAGTCATAAAACATGCGCCAAAAAATTACGTTTCTTTTATTTCTGTTATATACTTGGTATTGGCTGTTTACAATAGTATCTTCTTAATGCTTCAATTCATACGTGTATATTGAGTGTATGCAGAGGCGGCCCTCTCGGGAGTTGGCAGAGGGCACAGCGCCCCCCCCCCCCACTTTTTCAATCACCCCAAAAATGCCCCTTTTTACATATATAGGAAAAGTGCCTCTTTAACTTTTTAAGAAGTGCCACTTTTTACATAGGAATAGTGCCCCTTTTACTTTGACAAGTGCACCTATTAATTTGTAAAAGCGCCCCTTCCCCTTTTCAACTCTGATCAGTGCCCCTTTAATTTGGAGACGTGCCCTTTTTCCTTCGACAAGTTCACATTTCCCTTTGTAATAAGTGTTCATTTTGCATTCTCATTAGTGCCCTTTTTAATATCTAGTAAGTGCCCCTAGTTAGGTATGAGAAGTACCTTTTTTCACTTCTGATAAGTGCCCCCTTCACCTCTGATAATTGACCTATTTGAATCTGAGAGGTACGTGCCTCATTTACTTTGACAGGTGCCCCTTTTCCTTTGTAAGAAGTGACCCGTCCCCTTTTAATAACTACCCCCATTTTAACTCGGTTAAGCGCACCTTATATTTTCACATGTGCCCTTTTTCCTTTATAATAAGTGCCCCGTTTGCTAATGATAAGTTCCTATTAAAAAGAGCCCCTTCCCCTTCTCATAAGTGCCCCTTCTCTGGTAAATGATCCTTTTCGGGTACGAGAAGTAACTCTTTTTTCACTTCTGTTATGTGCCCCCTTAAACTCCGATAAATGCTCCTTTCAAATCTGATCGGTGCCCATTTTCTTTTAACTAATGCACATTTTCCTTTATTACAAGTGCCCCTTTTTCATTCACATAAGTGCCCTTTTCATATCTGGTCATTGTCTTTTTTCAGATGCGATAAGTGCCTCTTTTCACCTCTGATAATTTACCTTTTAACAATATATGATAATATCTTATAAATACCCCTATCAAAATCTGATGGGGCCCCTTTTCCGTCCACAAATGCCCATGTTCTATTCTCATGATTGACTTTTTTCATTCCTGGTCAGTGTCTCTTTTTGAGGGTGTAAGAAGTGCCCCATTTTCACCTCCGATAGTTACTCTTTGTACTTTGACACATGCTCCTCTTTTTTCCTGATAAGTGTCCCCTTTTCCATTCATCATTAAACGCGCCCTAGCTAATTTCAAGCAATTAAAAGCAATTTCCCCCAAAGCTCGCTCGCTACGCTCGCACGCATCTATAGATGATATAATTATGTAACATATCAAAGGTCCTTTCAGCCTTCCGATATGGAAATGTACTTATAACCCCATTAGGATTGTTGTTTTTTTCCTGTTTAAAAAATGTATTTTTTCGCACTGCAACCTCACACATCTCAATTGTTTTCCTCGCTCGCTCGCAAACATTGTTTTTTTTAGACAATCAAATAAAACTGCAAAGCATGATGCTTGTAGGGTGTATGAAGTGAAAAAAATATTGAAATCATCCCTGATGTCTAAAACAATGGATATTTTCGCGTTGAGATTTACGTTTGTAGGTGCCCTTTTTCTAGGAAGTGCCCTTTTTTCTTGGTGCCCCCCCCCCCCCCACACTTTGGAAGTCGCTCGGACGCCCTGAGTGTATGTTACATTGGTCTTGATTTGAAAATGATGTTAAAATTATATTATAGCAAAATTGTGACATAAGTTGCAAAATCATAAGGACAGAAACTCGGGGATGAAGGTCATTATTGTCGCTTATCATCATTGCTGTGATCCTCGCGGAAATCAAGCCAGTGTATGCATGCAACCAGCTTATATACGAAGTAATACAAGTCTGTATATTAACTGTTCATTTTGCATTCACTTTGGTCACTCTCAGTCACACCAGGATAGGTTTCACCGAGCAAGTTCTCAATGTTGATCAAGCATCGCAGTGGTACATCAAAGGAAATCAATTCATCTTTCGGGACGTCGTGTATACATTTGTTGATCCGTCTTTAAACTGCGACGATGCCAACGTCTGTGTTGAGCTCAAACGTGGAAGAAATACAGTGACAACTGATGATCGTCTTTTCAATATAAGCAGTGACACAGACAGCTCAGAACCGATGATTGGCTGCACTTCACTGTGTACTGGAAGGAAGTAGGCCAAGATATGAAGTCCCAGGGACAAGGGCAGAGGGGCGACTGGCAGGGAAGGGGGAACATCAGGCTTATTGCGTGGGTTAAATAGTCGGACTTAACAACACCATTAGTGTTAACTTTTTTATTACGGCATGAGCGGTTCCATATTATTTGGGGAGGGTGTACTGTGGTGGAGGCTCGAGGTTCCTGCATTCATTTTCTACACTTTGTTTCGGAGGAAATTCGAAACCCCTACAGATTATGATATTCACCAAATGATTTCGACAGAATAAGGTTAGAATTAATTCTCAATCAGAAGATTTCAAGATTTCTGTATTCTGAATTTCTTCGAGGAAACTTTTTTTTAAGACCAACCATTTCCCCAAAATAGACCAAATCGTAGTTTTCATATATTAATGATAATGTCCCCAAATAGCCACAGATCTTTTACCAATGGAGTAGTCCCACATCGTGCATTTAAAAAAAAGTAATAGATTTACTTCAGGAATACATTTTGATTGCTGTGTTGAGAAGAATAATTCCACCAGTGTTCCATAGAATTTCCTGTCGGTGCATACACGAATGATTACCACATAACTTTCTTAAATGGGATGCAATGTTGGTACAAATTACAAATTATTACCAAAGCGCATATTTTATCTACCAACTGGCTTATTGCCCTGTAAATTACATATTTGCAAGGACGTGATATCTCAAATAGGAGTAACCGTAAAGCCTTTCAACAAAATGGGTTATGGCATTTTGGAAAAATCATCGCCAAATTAATAGATGTAATTCATCTATACCGTTTGTCTGCTGTCTTGTAAAGAATAATTCCAACAGTGTTCCATATAATTATGTTGCCGTAGGTGCATGAATGAATGTTTAATACATAACTATCACCGTTAGGTTTTAAAATTGTTGGTACACATTACATTTATATGCCAATGCGCAGATTATATGTATATACTGGCTTATTGCTCAAGAAATTACAATCTGTCAAAGTCGTGATATCTTAAATAAGAGTAAAGCTTTTCAACAAAATGGGTTTATTTATACTCACATTTGGTAATCCAAATCGATCAGGAAGGCCAGTGGTGGATTGAGGGGGCACCGGAGAAACGTGCCCCTCCCCCTCCCCAAGTGAAGAGAGAGAAAATGATAGAAGAGTCATGGGCCGATAACTATTTTGGGGTGTGTGCTTTGTAGGAGGTTTTTCGAACAGTCATAATGTTTGTCTTACCTTACAACAATTAATGTTGCAATTCGCATGCTGACTTTTCAAATACAATTATTCGGAACAGGTGAATAAAATAGTTTGTAACGAGGCACTTAGCAATGATGTGTGCATGAAATTTGATTAAACGAAAATGGTCTATAATAGTACAAACAATAATAAAAGGTGTGTAAAATATTTGATCACCACACACACCACACACACGTGGGAAGGTAGCATCCATACATTTGAATATACTTTCTTGATAAACAACTTTGCGTAGTACGTCACGTTATCAACAAAAGGGAGATTCCCGTGTCGTGCTGAGAAACTTTGCATTATGCTATTCATATAAATTTAAAAATAACTTTGCATTATGCTATAGTTTATACCTCTCTCATACACTTTGGTTGGGAATCTTGTAGATTAGTAGGCAAGAATACATGATATCATTGAGGTATGAAGTATGTATTTAAACATGATTGTATTATTATATCCTCTATACCAATATCGCCTTCATTTTAACCAAGATAAATTAATTTAATCAAAATTAGGTTTTATATCGATGTAACAAATTGGTAACAAATTAATTTGTTTCCTGTATTTGCTTTTTGTTGCTATTTTTGCTTGTTTCACGTTGTATATCATTTTATGTCAAGGCCTTATTGCCCACCTATTAATATTGTTACGTCCTTCACCGTTACAACCACTTCAATCAAATGTTAGTTTTGTTTACGGGAACCTGTAATCTACAAGCTGAGCCTTTTAGTAGGTTCCTCACATTTCACCCTGTATAACCTTCTATTCAATACAATTAATTTCGACGTCTTTTCAAAGATTTAATTATATAATGCGAGACTTTTAGTATATTTCATATTATGCTGTAATCTTGTCAATTATGTCAATTCTTTTTGTGAAATGTGAAACAAATAAACTTGAAACTTGAAAGCATTATGATATATCTGAATAAAATGACAGAGAGATGAGGTTATTGACAGAGATTTCGCAAGAGATTGAGACTTTTTGTTTGGCTCGTAGGGAGAGGAGAAAATTTAGTGAGCAGAAGAGAGGGAGACAGATTGGTGATTAATAAAGTAGAAAGAGATAGGGAGTCAGAAAGGAAGCAAAATAGGACCTAAAAAGATCTTAGATCTTATATTTAAAGGCCCACTGCACTACTTGTAGCTACTTGCGCCCTCTATATAACAAACAATGCCTAATCGGTGATCATTGGTCCCCCATGATCCTCTTTTTCTTATGTTAACTGAGAGCTGAGTTGATGAGATAACCACCTGTCCAGTGACCTTGCGGGGCGGTCTAATCCCTCCTGTAAACTATGGCAGATAAGCTTTAAGATTTGTGTTTAGATTCCAACCTTAGGTTTTGGTTGCAATAAAGAATTAATGATAACAGATGAAGAGAGTTGAAAGAGAATGGAAAGAAACGTCGAATAAGAGTGGATGAGCCCTATAAAAAGATAGATGAAGAGAAATTTCGTCATTTATGGAAATGAGTAATAGTTAGTTATAGGTTAAATCGACAATAAAAGGAAACTTGTACAAGCACAAGAAAATAACATTTCGTTATTTATCGAAGCAAGCTGCTCCAAAATTCACAAGGAACATCCGGAGAACGAGATACTCATTTCCTTGGAATAAAGATTGATCTCCTTATGACAGAATAATGTTAAAGGTATTTTCGTGTGCAACTATTGTACATTAGCGCCAATTTTATCGTCCGCTGGAACTGTACATGAACTGCATCGGCATTGTAAGATAATGTAATACATATACATGTAACTTCAAAAGTTACGCTCATGGAGTATAAAACAACGACAACAACAACGGGATACTTACTAGTGAATAAACATGTAAAGCCTAAAAACGATCGCAAAGAATTTCAAAAATCAAACTCTGGCAATTTCAATAGCCTGTGCCAAATATTTGAATGTTTAAACATGACAATGACATTATTACATAATCATAAACTGGTTTCTATAAACGATACGATAGGGTAGTCAAATTGCCCATATTAAGCTTTAAAGCTGATTTCTTGAAAGCCTTTGTGATCATGTCTCTCAGACCTTTTCCCCTTACAGCATGCCATTTCCAACTTGCTATAAGATTTTAAAAAATATGAACGTCTATATGTTAGAGTAAACGTGAAACTAGCAGTGTTTGTTTTCATGTAAAATTAATGTTAGTATAGAGGGGACACTAATATCAAGGGGGTGCATCGGTCTTACTCACAGAACCGCTAAGGGGAGGTTGTAAAAGGGGTTCTATCATCTTCTTTTATCGTCCTCCGACCCACACACCCACACATAGCCTTTCACTTTCTCTCCTTTCTCTCCTTTCAACTTTATTCGATTCCATCGGGGGGGGGGGTAGGGTTGTCAATGTGCCCGTGCCTTTGATTATTGTGAAGTGCTGCCATTGTTCAAAATCAATAAAAGTGACCATCTTTAGCGGATTTTTTTTCTAATCTTAATCATGACTTGTACCTTAATTGTAAGGGTCTGGATTATGCCTTTAAACTACCACATTAATTTCCGGTCATTGTTATCCACTGCTTATAAGCCACACGTCATAATAACCAGAATTTCAAATTCTAGTGTTCTGGGAAAGTATTTTGAGGGACGAATTTTATCAAGGGAACTTCATAAATATGTAAGCAGGCGATATGTCTATATAAAACCTCAGTCTCATTGGCTTAAATCAATTGTTGTCACAACACTCCAAATGATGATGAATCGTTCTTGGTACCTTGCCTGTCTTGTATTTGGAAGTCTGATGCTCGTGGTGCACCATGCCTCTTCCCAATGTAAGTCTTTCTTAACTATATTATACAGATAGTATACTTGTCATTGTTATTATATCACAGTGCTATTTAATTCATCGTTTATCAATATCTACTTGTTATCTTCAATATCTCACCTCGTTGAGGTGTGATGACTAAGTGGTAGAGCAGTGGTCTCGTAACCGGGAGGTCAAGGTTCGAAGCCAAGTCAATGAGCAAGTTCCCTTTGGTAAAGTATGGAATGCCCATTAGCAAGTCACGTAGAGACACACACACACACACACACACACACACACACACACACACACACACACACACACACCATAACAAACAAACAAACAAAACAAAACTAAAAAAAATTTTGACACATTTTTTTTTTTTTCATTACCACAATTTTTGGTTGTTGAATCAATGGGATATTAACAAACTGTAAGAACACCGTTTGCAGCCATCATAATAGCGAGATTTTAGTTAAAAGAGCTTACAGTTTTACATTGCTGTAGTAGCTATGTAACGCCAACACCCTAGAAATAGTTTGACAAACAATTCGTAGACTGCATGACCGATAAATCGGGTAAATCAAAGCTTTTGCGTTATTCACTCCGTTTGAACGAAAATTAATACTCAACTCTCAAGCAATTTGTTTTTCTTTCCAAAATGCCAACAACTCCCCCAAATCAATGGCCGAAATGCAGTTTAATCGATTTATCATGATGAGGGGGGGGGGTGTAGTGACACAAAGATAACCCTTTGCGTATAATGTAGGCGGTCCACTTATATATCCATTACTTGGTTTCACCAATCTTAATAGGTAATCCAACCTTTGTAATAAGTTCAATTAGTTCTCGGATAATTACCCCCTGACAATTACCAGCGGGACAATGACCCCCCCCCCCCCCCCCCCCACCCCAAGAACAATTACCCCCGAAAAATTACCCCCTCGGACAATTACCCCGAAGATAATTAAGCGTAGACTTCCCCTTTAATGAAAAGGGTGTCGGTAATTTTCGGGGGTGGGGGTAATTGCCAACATAATACCAGTATTTAATTGATTTGAATTGAATACTTTTACCGAATTATTCTGTTTGGAAAAAGAAAAGGTAACAATATTTTGCTCTATTATTGATTCCTTCATTTTTTATTTCGGAAATTAGAAACTTCGTATTGCTAAAGAGCATCTGTGTACACAACTTTCCTCTCGTTTTTCTTGTTATTTTCTTACATTTCAATGAATGAACATTTTTTGTGGTAGAGTACTTGGAGAGTACTCCAATCATTGAAAAATTTGATCAATTTATATAGATTAGACCATTAAAACTTGGTCAGCTAAAAAAATAACCCTCCCCACGATTACCATAATAAGACTATTCCCGTGATTTTGATACATTTCGATGGATCTATTTCAATTCATATTCTATTTTCCATCAGCATTTTCCGCCAGCCTCTCATCCGGCGATCCCCCTTTACCTTGTTATTATCGTGGAGTGCCGTATCTTCACTCCGAAGTGTGGCACGTTGACGAATGCACAACCTGTACGTGTGATAACAGCACTACAACATGCGTAATTGAACCTTGTTCACCGGCATTCTGCGATGAACCCTTTAAACTGCCAGGAGGATGCTGCTTTATCTGTCCGTATCGTAAGTCTTCTGAGAGTCCCCCCCCCCCCCCCACTCCCACCGCCCTCTCATATGACCACACCTATGTAGGACTGTGTCGTAAATTCACCATTACAATACATACAACAAACTCCAAAATGGCAGCAGGATTTTTAATTGATTTAAATTTGCTAGTTTGCCTGAAACCGGCCTATTCAACTTTTACTGTCTTACAAATTTGGGGTTTCCAGGTTGATCCGGGGGGGGGGGTACGAAATTATCGCTATTTCCCTTTGTGATACTGTCTAACCCCCCTTTCTCCCCTAATTTTCTGCTATCTTCTCTTAACTTTGTTGGCCTCTCTTTTTCAAGATTACGTCATCTTTTTTCCCGAAGTGCTGCGTATATGTTATATGAGAACTCAAATGTTTCAGCATCCAACGTTTATTCACCTTCCCCCCCCCCCCCCTCTTTTCCCCCTATTTTTTTGTATTATGATATTATGACTAGTCATCAAATCTTTTTTTTAAATCCTGATTCATGTCAGACGTGGCAGTTTTTAACGTCGCACCCACCATACAAACTAAACGCAACGTGACGACTAACGGTGACGC